>JAGDQP010000411.1:0-16029 GCA_022664845.1 Lepisma saccharinum | reverse complement strand
CGCCATATGACTATCACCTCTTCGCATCAATGGGGCACGCGCTCGCAGAGCAGCACTTCAGTAATTTCGAAGACGTTGGAAAATGGCTCGACGAATGGTTTACCGCAAAAGACAAGCAGTTTTTCTGGCATGGTATGCATCAATTACCTGAAAGATGGGCGAAATGTGTAGAAGTCGATGACCAATATTTTGAATAAAACAAAATTAATGTCCCTTGAAAATTACGTGTTTTCTTTACCACAAAAGCCGGCAAAAACTTATGCATGCACCTGGTACATGATAGTTTTTAATGACCTCTTTTAAAATTATAAATCACAACTTTTATTAAATTTCTTTTGAGTCTTTACATAAAAAAACGAAAAGGTTTAATTTTATTTAAAAAAAGTAGACACTGGGGTTTGAACCCGGAACCTTTAGATCAGCTTCCCGACGCCTTGCCCACAAGACCAAACTGCAGCTGTTGGAGTGAGCGTTTTTCACTGTTACTTATAGGAGTGGGTATTTCGTACCGGAAGTGTTTCCAACATGGCTGCGAAGCCGTGCAGGTAGATCTGAGGAAATAAAATCTTGCAAGAATGCCATGACTTGTTGACTCTAAGGGCTGATTTTCAAGAAAGCTTGGGTTGCTTGTGATTTGGGTGAATAACGAATTGAAACACGTTTCAATTGGATACTCACCCTAATCACAAGCAACGCAAGCTTTCATGAAAATCAGCCTTAAGACGAGTGCGATAAGTCTAAAGGTCCGTTTCCCACGGAAGTATTTCTTCTACGATAAACCGTAGCACTTTTCTTGGCATTATATTCCTTGAAAATCATTATGGAATATACTAATCCATCTTGCTCCGTGTGGTAGCACTGTGATGTTTCGTAGCATAAATTCCTCCGTTTCAAAGGAACCTAAGCATCCTCAAATTCGGTGGTTGTATGTTCGCCAAACGCCAAAGAACACAGTCTAACAAAGACGAGGAAAAGTTAGGATCTTTGAGGTAACCCATATGTCTAAACCTAGTCAATAAGAAAATAATAGCACGGTGGAACTGTTTCCCTAAATCTGATTGACTTGATAATGTTTCAGTGCAACGACGGGTTTTTCGTGGATTTTTATATTCCACACTTAGGGCTGATTTTCATGAAGGCTTGCATTGCTTCCGATTTGGGTGAGTAGCCAATTGAAATACGTTTTATGGCCCCCTATTACGTGTTCTACGTACTTCAATTGGCTATTCAACCAAATCGCACGCAAACCAAGCAACGCAAGCTTTCATGAAAATCAGCCCTCAAGCTATCAACGTCCGGGTCATAGTACAATGAAATGAAAAAGAAAAGAACCTAATCTAACCTTTCGTTAGATTCTAAACTTATTAATAATAAATATGATAATATAAAAATATTTTTAACGAAAAAAATGAAGAAAAACTACAACTTCTCGAGTCGTTACAATTATGATCACCTACTCTCATGCGTACACGCAATTACCAATTCTTGTCACAAAAGGCGCTGCGACCACGTGTCGTAATAATCTTGTGTCATTGGCTGCGTTCGTTGATAGCAGATGTCGATTTCCGTTGCTAATATACGCAGTGGTTTCCCTCTAGTTTCATACTTTTTGGAGTGAGCAAGTCCCCAAAACCCCATACAGAGCTATTACGATAAGTTATCAGGCATTTGATAAAACAGAACGAATTTTTCATAACCTAACCGATCTGATTGTTTCTCGCAGATTTTCATAACTTCCCTTAAAATTCCTTCCATATTAGAAAAAAAAGTTCTTTGAGAGGTTCAAGTAATATTTTTCCGCTGTGAAGACTAACTAATGTATTCTCGCGCTTAGCAATTTCGAGAAACACTCTTTCAGAATTACTTCTTGATAGAAAAGCTTCACATGAAATATTTGCACCTAAACAAGAAGATACGTAAATTATTTAATTAAAAAGATCACACATTTAACTCGCTCATTACCACATAGATTACAAATGTTATAACAATTTAAACATTACGTCATTTTCGATGAGAGTGCTAATGTAGCAGTTATGTAACATACGCATTTATTTTTGTAAAAGGTATTGAACAATAGGTTATGACGGTGTGACAAGGATTATGAAGTCGTAAGCCCTTACTCATTTCTTTATGTATGAAGCAATTATAGTATATGTGTATAATCTAACACATGTGTACTTTAAGCACTTGTAGTACTACAATATTGAAGATTAGTTTGCAAAACGAAATTTTGATTGATGATATACAGGGCGTTTTAAAAGGTAATTATCATAATTTGAGGCGTGAGTACCTCAAACCATAACAAGAAAATAGTTCCTTTGAACAAATGTTGAAATATGCTTATTTTGGAGCTAGATGTACCCAAATGTCGCGTTGCATCGTCGCAAATTGCGTAATATTCCATGGGATGCATACAGGACATGTTTGGAAAGCTATCAATTGGACGTTTTTAGATAGGACAATCTAAATCCCGAATATATCCCAGGAATCTCCGTTCAGAAACGATGCGGTTCAGGGCAAAGTATGCGGAAAGGGGTCGGCCAGAGCCAAAGTTGAAGCTACCATCACGACATTTCCCTGGTGTGACTAAGGAAAAACCCTGGAAGAAACCTAAGTGAGGATGGTCGACGGCTGGTGTCGCACCCAAGACCTTCCGAATGCGAAACCAACGATAAACAATGGCTGCTGGGCTCACGTGGATCGTTGAGATGCTAGTTTATGTTAAAAAGTGAGTACACATAATGCAAAAATACCAAAAGAGATAACCGTAGCCTCATTAACTTGAAATCAGGAGGATAAAATCATGGTCACTGAACGCAAATCCCAATTCGGTTTTTGTTCATCCGCTTTTCAGCCATTAAAGTCGTCACGGATGTTACATTTTCTCTCTTTTTCGAGTGTTCTTCTTTTAAGGAAAAGAAAATTATGCTGGTTTTTATAACTAGAAATAATGTGAATTATAATTATCGCCCTGTATACAAAATTGTGTTTACGTAAATGTGTTACTATTGAAGGAATTGACGGAAATGTGCCATCACGGATGTAAGAAATTAATGAAGTAACTTCACAAGTTATTACGTTGAAGTGACAAACTCTGGTGTCTACCTTACCAGAAAAGCATTATGATACATTTGTAGTTTGCGTCAAACTCTAATGCAAAGTAATTAATTTAATTACAACACTGTCTCTGATTTTTATACATTGAGTTTTAGTGCCACCGATGTTACAATCAAATTGTCACGGACGTTATAGCTGACTTTAAACCGTCTATATTAAAAAATAATAAAAATAAAAACAGACCTATTTTCTGCGCACAAAGTAAAACCCGATTCCTTTCTGCTATTTTTTATAACTTTCTAATTTGTTTCGTCACGGACGTAACATTATTTCCCATTTGGCCTGGAATGGCTGTTTTGTTTAGGCGCTAGCGTGCCATAGGTTGAGTACACATAGTTCAGAAATACCATATGGAAAGATTATAGCCTTGCCAGATTGAGAAGAGCCTCCTCATATTCTCCGAAACAAAATTTTAAATCATTTTCCCCCTACATGCCTTTCGTTGAAACACTTCGTTACAAAGAAACAAAGAAAAAATTAAACAAGTTACTGTTGCGATTCTAGTAATAATCGCAATGGCTCCGGTCCCTTGATAGCATCTCAGACACACAAACATTGTTTTTATCAAATAGGCTGGCAACACTGACAACTGGATTGCTTATAGGGGCGGGAAAACCTACTGTATTTTTTATTGATTCTTCTAATGTTTATGGTAAGTTTGGTGCGGATTAGTCTAATAATATGGAAGGAAAATGATAAAATTAAAATGTTTGGCAACACTGACAACAGAGGCTATTGATCATGACGATCCCGGCGGCTCTGAGCTAATCAAGCCAAAGCTTCTACAACGACACCACAACCACGTCTCAACACCTTGTGGTTCATAAGATATATTTTTTGATACGAGCTGGAAACACTGACAACGGGGTGCTTGCGGACGGGGGTACCCACAATATTTTTCTATTCTATCCCATCACGTTTATGCCAATTTTGGTGCAGGTATATCTAACGGAATGGTAACATTTGGAAGAATTGCATTTTTAAAAAAAGTAGGTTGCAACACTGAATTATTCCGGTCGTTCTCAGCTAGTCTCTAGTTAATACATTTTCAACAACACCATAACGACTCTATACTACTTGTGGTTCCAGATATTTAATTTCTGGACATGGAGGAACCATAGAGTTAAAACACCTCCACTAGAGGCAGAGCTGTCGCCACCGTCTACGTGGTTTTTAACTCCTACCGCGGCGCAACTTGAACATTCTTTTGTTTCCCTGTTTGTTTGGCAGAAATCAACGAGTCGTCCGCTCCCTCGAATTGTTTGTGCCACGCACGATCTTTTTATAAACGAAAACAATTGAAAATTCGCATTAAAGTTCACCTTAGAAATTCAACATGTAAGATACAAACAATTCCTAATTAAATTGATTAATATAAGGTGTAATTTAATATAAAAATCACTTAATAAAACGTTCTTGATAAATATTATTTTTGTTCTGAAACATTTGTTTAAATAAAACAATATAATGTTGATACTTAAAGCCACGTAACTTAAAAATAAAACACACCAAACATTAGAGATATATTTAAACATCATACAACATTAGGGATACATCGCAAGTGACATTAATATTACACATACAAAGAGATAATACTGTAACTCTATACAATCAAAGGTTTATTTGCATAAATTTATAAAGAAAATTATAAAATTGAAGGGCACCGATCATCGGACATACACTATAGTACGTAGTTGGCAATTTTCACATAAATATATATCATTGAAACAAGACGTATGCCATTAAAATATGTATATAAAAATAATCTCTAGTTTTCGGACAGCTTTAACTTGATATTTAAGGCTACCAGCTATCGAAATTGACATTATATAGATTACCGTAAAAAAAAAATCTGGCTTCTCTGGTTAGCTTAGAAGATGCCGGAAAAGTTATTTGAGAACGAAGAAAAGAGTCTTTAAATTTAGGGTAAATGTTTTTGTCTTAAAGCTATTAAAAACGACATTGTTTCTTCTAGTCTTTCAAATGTTCTGTTTTCACATTATATCATAAACAATACGAATAGTCATATCTATTAAGTATACTATTGTTTTGGACTTCAGATATATAGAATTAACGAGTTTTCCTCTTGCCGACCAGAGTGGCCGATAAGAAGTGTTTCTTATCTATTTTTGTTGCCATGTTAAATTTGTTTCTATTGTTCTTAATAGTGTAATCAAGGTGTTCCTGGTACCATTCCCGGCTGGGATACAAATAATTCGGAACCCACGTTAAACTGTAGGTCCCGTCCTTAGGACGTCATCTTGATGCAATGGAAGACAATGGCAAATCACCATCGGTTCACCTAACTCTGGGACCTTCAGGTCGGCAGACCTGTCTTTAGGCAGAGCATCGATCATCGTTGTTCTTAAGAATATTAAGAAAGGAAGTAATATATCGTTTCACATGTAAGTGATTATTTAATATTCCGTGAAAAGTATTTCATTGTGTAAGATGCTGTTCCGTGAAGTTTATGTCTGTGCTAGAATTTGAATTTTATTTATGGCATTTAGGCATCTAAGGCTCATGCACGGGATAGGAGAGACGAAAGGATTCGGGAAGATTTCGGCCAGGGCATAAGTTGAAGGTGCCATCCCGACATTTGGATGGTGTCACTGAGGAAAAACTCTGATTAAACCTCAGTCAGGATGGTCGGCCGCTAGGATCACCCGCCTCCCCTGAAAATCTCTCACGCTACCAAAGGGGACATTCCCCAGATTGGAAACCACTAATCTAGCCATTGAGGGGCAGTTTCATAACTCTATGGATCTAACACGATGTTCCTTTGCATCAAATAATTGGAATCAAAGATATGTGTGTTTCCTTTTATATTTCTAGCACTGACACCGAGCCGCCGTAACTCAGTGGTAGAGCGTTGGCGTACATCGGAAAGTAGTGAATTCGATTGCAGTGGTATACCATCATCAGTGACACCATCCAAATGCCGGGATGGCACCTTCAACTTAAACCCTGGCCGACACATTACCAAATCCTTTCCCCTCTCCTATCTCGTGTCTGAGCCCTAGATGATTAAAGGACATAAATAAAATTCAAATTCTAGCACAACATAAACTGCACGGAACAGCGCCTTACACAATGAAATACTTTTCACGAAATATTAAATAATCACTTACATGTGAAACGATATATTACTTCCTTTCTTATATCTGTCAGTACAACCGTAAGCTGCGCAGGAGATCGGCATTTTCTTCTAAAATACAAACGAAACAACTATAACAAACAATGCCAAAGAGCGAAGTATAGCAGCCAAATGATAGCAGTTCACAATACGTATTATTTTGCCAAAGAAACATACTCTCGCTCAACTTTCAAGTGGCGCCGCGTTCGCAGCGCCAGTCCTGACTCTAGTGGAGGTTTTATAACTCTATGAGAGGAACGGACAAACGGGCTGAGAGGGATTTAGCTTTGCTATCGAAGGACCTAAAAGGATTGGCTGTCTGTTAGATAGTGCAATCAAATTCATAAACAATGACCGATAGGTACTAGGTACACTTTCTAAGCTCAATAAGTTACACCAGTGATTCCGCCAGACCCCCTGTGGGGGTATTACTCCAAAATCCTCGAAAGCACCCCCCAACTTTAACATTTTTGCGGTCAAAAATCGGTAGGAACCGTGGAAAACTCTACTTACACCCTCCCAATTTTGATATTACACCCCCCCCCCAACTAAAAATCCTGGCGGATTCCCAGGGCAACGGCGGGACTTACTTATATTTGATATGTTTCCCATGTTGAGTTTGCTACGTGTATTAGCTAGGCGTTACCAGATTGTGCAAGTTCCTATCGGCCATTTGCAATGAATCGGAGTGTACATCCAAAATTGTCAGCATTTTTCCATGCATCTCGAAATTGTTGATTGTAAACTAGATCAAGGGTTACTGCGTTACCCTACTCAGATAGCGCAATCTTAGGTCTATCGAAGAGATAACATTTATCTAACGCTCTGATAAGATCGGATTTATTACGAAAACAGCTGTATCGCAAATTTAATTCTGTTTTCTCAACTCAGTTAAGGAAGTGTCGAACCAATACGAAATACTATACATTACATTAATAACAATAATAAAAATATGCAAAGCAATGGTTTTATGGACAAAGCACCACCACCACCCCTCCCGGGAATAATATCAAATGTACTGATGTGTAGGAGGGTTACAGACAAATTCTTGAAAAAACAGAAAACTAACCAAAATGTAAAAGAGCTACCAGTTTTACAATCATCAATTTATAAACGGCGATACGAATTTACGGTCGTTAATCTGAAATCAGTTTCCACTTCCTTTCACTGAGGCCATAGCGTCAATTCTTACAATGAAGAATGCTAAGCAAATAAAAAAGGACCTGTCAGTTTAAGAGTCGAACTCATTGTTCACCTCCTCGTGAGGAATAAAACGGTCTATGGTTCATCTCTTCTGACTTGTAGTTACTAGGGGCGTAAAGACGGACAAATACAAGATAAACTGTATACCGTATGTTTCCCGTATTCACACGGTGGCGCTAACTATCTTTATTAAATTGCTATGAACAGCTAAATTGCCTATAGCGCTGAGTGCAGTGTAATTTAATTTACAAGAAATAGATATTACATAAAAATCTTTGATAAAAAGGGATATGCTAATCATTTTGTGATTATTATATAGCGTTTGGTAATTCTATTAAAATTCATCTGTATGAATCTCTTCTACCAGGGGTTCCGCCAGCATTTTCAGTTTGGGGGGGGGGTGTAAAGTAAAAATTGGCACGGTATCTATCCATTTTTTTAGTTTTTTTTTTTTTTTTCAAAGTTGAGGGACCTCGAGGATTTGGGACTGACATCCTCCCCAGGGGTGGGATATGGGTAATCACTGTCTGCTAAGCTAGTCATAGTTTCTAAGTATGACATATGGTATTATGGCCCACCTATATTTTCTAATAGAAATTTACACAGAATCTTTAATAGTGCGTCAATAAACTGAAAATGTATTGTTTATCTTGACAGGAATATTCATATATATATATATATTTGCGTAATATTAATGCTAATCACAGGCGTTCAAATCCTGTCGACGAGAATCCATCCTGAAGTTTCCTCTTATTTCCTTTACGAATGCCAGTACGATACGCTGCAAGGACCAGAACCGCTTCCACTTATTTCTACCCACATTGACATCGCAAATTGTATGGCGTGACAGCCTAAAAAGGCTATATTCAATTTCATGTAACTTACATTACATAGCCTAGTCAGTCAGTTTTGTTTGTTTTAAGTCTCAGAGAGGACATCCTTTA
This sequence comes from Lepisma saccharinum, assembly GCA_022664845.1. Classification (NCBI taxonomy): domain Eukaryota; kingdom Metazoa; phylum Arthropoda; class Insecta; order Zygentoma; family Lepismatidae; genus Lepisma; species Lepisma saccharinum. Next base: position 7,629 of record JAGDQP010000411.1, on the reverse strand, counting down.
AAAAATTCACTTAGCCGGAAAATATCGAAAATGTTCTTGGTCTATTCCACTTGAAGCCCCTCACGAAAATCCTGGATTCTCCACTGACTGGAATTAAAACTTTCAACACTTCAGTCAGGAGGGACGGCGGAAGGACTCTTACGTACCTCCCCACTGCCTATCCAGAGTCCGCGGTGTTTATCCTGAATCGCAGCGGCTGGGTTGAGCATGTTTTAAGTACAATAGTACTAGTGTAAAATATGAATAATAATAATAATAATAATAATAATAATAATAATAATAATAATAATAATAATAGGGGCCTATGAGCATGCGATGTAAAGATCATTCGCTACAAATCAAGTCTGGTGTCCTGTACACTTACGTCACGCAACTGATTTCTGGCGTTCTACCCTCTCTATTCCTTTTCCTCTAATTTATGTTCACCGAGGGATACCATATCCCTCAGAGTTGCAACGAATTGATCCGTTGATAGCAGAGCAGCCCAGAAATATAGTAAAGACTAATCATAATGAGTTAGCTACTCCATTTATTATTATTATTGAAAGTCAATGGGTTTTACAGCATTGAATCCTACACCCTATGCCTTTGTCCATCCATATCTCTGCATTACTTCTCGGAGGGAAATGATCAGTTGCCGGGCTTTAGTGTTTGCGGTCGCGCATTTCGGAGGAGGTATGCAGGTGCGAGTCAGGCTGCCGACCATATTGACTAATATTTTCCAGGTTTTACTTTTGTCAACAACTCTAAACAAAGGACTTGGACGCTACCTTCCCTACACGCCGAAGTGTTCGCCAACGCAGAAAGCAAAGTTTGACATGGTAAATTCATAAGCTTGCAGTCGATCGAGGCAGTAGTGTGGTCTGAGACATTTGGCCAACGTCTTCGCAAGATCACGAGTTCAAATCCCACCTAGGGCATGAATATTTGTGGATTTACTAACATGTAAGCATTGCATTCATTTAATCATGAAGGCAAAGGCAAAGTAAATAAAATGGCTCATACAAAATAAAGTTTATAAAGCTTTTTTTTTTTCAGAAGCTTGCATTAAGTTTAAATCAAGCTTGAATAAAACTACCTATAATTTCCAGTCGTCACGTTTACAGCAGGTGTGATATGTCAAATTTGCAGCATCTTTACGAAAGCAAAATTCACGCCAATAACACTTTGGATACAGGCTTGTTGTATCAATTCAATTTGGGCAAGTCAAAATCGATGTGATATCAAATCTGATATAAGCTTACATGCATTCTGGGAAACGTAGGGTGACCATTCACCCCCGGTTTTCGAGGCGTTCCCCCGGGTTAAAGCATTTATCCCCGGCTATTTTTCTCCCCGGTTTGAAGAATAAATATCATTCGAAAAATTGTTTCATTTTAGAAAGAAACATTCGCAAACGACTGTATAGGACTAATAAAGGAGTCCTAATTTTGTATTCTCTCCTTTTTTGCTAACTCCTTGAAATGTACTATTTTTTTATTCTTATTCTCGAAATTAACATTAATAATTTTCTGATTGACTTTACCGCTTGTCATTTCTAACCTCCAAATTTAAGGAGTATAGCTGAAAAGTATTAACAATTCTGTTATGTATTGGGGGGGGGGGAATAAAATGTAGCCAAATTTACTGTTGCACCAAGGAAGAAGTGGAATTATTTCGATTCTCCCTGCAAAGGCCAAATTCTGCACGAAGAAAGGAAGCAACCTGGGCCTCTTTTTAAGTAACATTCAGATCATCAACTAGAGGCAGTGAGAACGCTAGAAAACAACCCAGGTTGTGCTATGAGCTGGCATCGAACCTACAATATCTGTTGACAAGTCCAGAAACTTTGGTTCTGCACCATACGAGTTTATTATTATTATTATAAAAGCTACGCAATTGATTAAAACACGGAGATATGAAATAAACCATAAGAAATTGTAGGAAAAAAAACAAAAGAACTTGGATGACACTTACTTTCCGCCGACGATATCTGAGCATGTGCGTCTGCGTGGAATAGTAAACAAGTACCAGCGCAAAACAAGCCAGTAACGCGACCCGCACAACCCGCCGCTTTCTCCACATGGCGATTCGTTCGCTCACACGCTGTCTGCTGCTGCTTGACTTTTTACGTTGAGTCACACTCGTGGCTGTGATTGCACTCCGCCGCTATCTGTCTGCCGTGCCGACTGACTCAATGCATTCTCTTCCAAATGCTTTGTACTTAGCAGTAGTACCAACTCACAACAAACAAATACCTCTATAACAAGAGGCACAATACAGATATGCGCGCCGAAAGCAGACTTCTTTTTAGTTCATTCGGAAAAGGAAAATAACCCACAGAACATGATTTTCATGTACTATAAGGGCTGATTTTCATGAAATCTTCTGGTGCTTGCGATTTGGGTGAATAACCAATTGAAACAAGCGTTTTATTGCGTGTTTTATTGTAAGGTAAGTTTAACACGTGTTTCAATTGGTTATTCACCCGAATCGCAAGCAAAGCTTTCATGAAAATCAGCCCTTACCCGAGACTAGTGTAAATTAAAAAAAAAAAGAACTTTTGCTGCCATCTGATGACTCGGTACAATTTATCTCAAATACAGTAACGCACGCCACAGTCGAGGAACACTACTGACTTGAAAAAGCAAAATCTAATATCACAGACCACTGACTCTCATATCAGAGAAATATTTTCTATTTGGAAATTAAAGAAATAATTGATACAATATATTGCAACAAGGAACCTTCTTTGTTTCGCAAGATATCTTAATATTACTAACTTACAAGTGTTTGTTATTAGTATTGTAAAAGAGAAATCCCCTACTATTAAATGCATCTTCACCATATTGAACCAAATTATCTGCACGTATTCTGCAGTTTTGCAGGATTAACGTACCTAATGTTGCAGATTCCATCTACGTTTTCACAAAATGCTAGGCCTAATAGTATCGACGTTGTTCGCGAAAACAATGACGAAACACTTAGTATCGTTCTGTGGCATAATGCTTTATAACAAAAAATAGCTGCTGAGGTCCAGTGAGCTCTAATTTGTCAAACAGGAGTGCTCGATTGCATTATAAATCAAGTTAATATCTTAAACCGAGCACAAAGAGAGAGCAGTTAATGTCATTAGTCCACTACTAGTTTAAACAAAAAAATGAATCAAATTTTCAAATCAAGCTTAGTTTTTTTTGTTTGTTTGTTTCTTATCGCTAACACTTGCAAATAACTTGAATATCGTTTACAAGATGTGTTGTATGTGCCTAGTCCAGTGTGTATACAAGTGAAGAATCGAACAGTAAATAATAAGCAGGCCGCATAGCGACAATACGTGTTGGAATTCAGAAGGTCCTGACTTTAATGCCAGCAATCAGTAACAGCAACAAATGCCGGAATAGTGCTTTCAAATTAGGCTCTAGCCGACTCCTTCCCGCATTCCTTCCACTGCCCTATTGCGGCCTGAGCTGAGCCATAGACGTCTAAAGGCCATTAAAAAAACTGAAATCCACCAAATAATTTTAATATATCTGGTCACATCCTACATCACTTGGCAACTCTGCTACCCGTAACTCCGATGACGTAACAGGGACGGGGCGGAGTCACACCCGCAACTGAATGGCTGCATCGCGCGGATCTAGCACAATGTTCAAGTGTTTTCTTTTTCTCTTCTTTTTTTTTTACCTGTAAAGTGGATGACAACAAAAGGCGTTGTTGCACCCTGGAAAAGCGAGGCTGACAGATAAAAGCCGTGGCAGAATTTATCTACCTACGTTAATTATGAGCTCATTATTTTGATATGTGTAAAGAGTTAATAATAACTCTTACATCCAGATATTCTCTAGTTTTTTTATCCTACTTCGTATGACCCAATTATATTTAAACTTTTTAAATATACAGAGTGTTTTTTTAGTCAGTGATCAGAAACAATAAAAAAAGTTTTATTAAAGACATTTTGAAACTTAAGGCCACTTTAGACGATTCAATTTCTCGTACGATCCCTCGTGTGCAATCCCATCGGTTACATTCTTTGATCGTGTAAAGCGCAGATCGTACGATTTTTCATGCTATCTCCGATGTGTTCTCTAAATAGAAACGATCCTATTTTTCAGCGGATTTTTCGTACAATCTATGACAGCGCCCCTACTGGCAATATAGCGTCCTTTCCTATTCGGCTGTTTGGTTATGGATTATAACACAAAGAGAAATGGCATAATAAACTATTACAGGTATAAAGACAAAAAACAAAGTTTTTAAGGGAAGTGTAAAGAGGTCGGTGATACTGCAGTACAGCTACTTCTGCTATAGAGGACTGGCAATACCTCAAAATGCTACGTTTTACATTCTTATAACCATAAAAGGTACTAAATACGTGAGAAATATGTTTAAAAATATAAAGACAAAGTTCTGATGTGATCTAATAGCTACTGCCTCTCCTATATATTGTGCAATGAGTTAGGTGATTTTCAGTGTTTTTCTTGTGCGTAGAGTACCGAATTTGCTGCAATCATGATAAGTATCAAGGGAAATAATGTAGAGGATACAGGTATCTTTGCAATCATATTCCTCCCCAACTATTTTGATAAACATATACGCTCTGTGCATCCGAAATAATGAAATACATTGAACAGTAATTACAGAAGTAGACATAATGTAAGTAGAGTGTTGATGTCAACCCAGAGCTGTGCAAGTCAATGCATGAGCTAGGTAATTAATCGAACGAACTAATTTTTATTCAAGGGTTAAGACAGCTGACCCACCCTATTCACACCTATTGTGTGAAATGAGGCTATAAATCATATAAAATCTACATTACTCCTCATTTTTGTATTTTGGAAGTATTTCATGCTTATAGGAACGTAAAACGTAGCATTTTGAGGAGTTTCCAGTGCTCTGTGATAGAAGTAGTTAAACCGCAGTGTTACTTATTGCCCCCATATGTATAAATAGGAGTTAATATATCGCAATTTATATACTTTTGAAGTGCTGTGTAATGTCACATATCTTGTTAACTTAGGAATATTGTAAAAACAAAACACATATGCCTCCGAACTTATCACCGAAGACGGCAAAATTTTCAACGGTTTTTGTGTCCGTATTGAAATTTCTTTATCGAAGTAGAGAAGTAAAACTACGACACTTTCGTTACCACTGAAACCTAGTAGAAGTTAGATTCTCTTGGTAGAAGAATTTGACATTACAATTAACTGAATTTCTGTTGCGTCAAGATTGTTATCAATATTTTAATTATTTTTTAAATGGGCTATACTTTCACAAATATCTGTGGCATAATTACCCTAAAAGCCTGAGATGTTACAACTATAAACTCCAGCAGTTTCATCATTATCCCCTCGTATCCAAAATTGTACCGTGTAAAACACTATACAATATTGTATGATTTATCGTACGAAAAATCTCGTACTATGGATTGTATACATTCTTTCATACGAGAGATCGTACGAGAAATTGTACCGTCTAAAGCGGCCTTTACATACTATAGTTTCGGAACTAGATGTGTTCAAATGTACCACAGCAACGTGACATATGACGTAAGAAATGTAGTCTTACCAAATCACTAGCAAAGTTGTACGCAATATATGAATCTGAGCAATCATTGTAATTGAAGTAGTGCCGCAAAGATGGATTTTCTCCTTGGAAGAGTTTCGATGTCCAAGAATCAACATTACTCAATACATAAATATTATTTATTAATCCTCCATTCCACTGTAAACTGTATATTCAATCTAATACTTTGCTCATAAACATTCATTCGGTATAACGTTGATTGCGACAATGCCTGACAATATTTAATTCCTCTGGATCCGAATTTAAGATAACATTTATTTAAGGTTAATGTAAAGCAACGATCTCCAACAAAAGATGGCAGCACTATATGTCTAATGTATTTTTATCGTTGCACGAACTTTCAATGCTGCTCCTACAAATTCAAACCTAGAGAGTTCAAACTTTAAGGGAAGAAAGTTAGTTCATAACTAATTCAAGAGTTCGATCAATGCCGATTTTTTTTTCTGTTTTGTTCATTGTTGAAAGAGCTTCATTGTTATAGGTTTTGATATTCACAACAACAATCAAGCGATTTCAACAACGAAGAAAAACGAAAAATAAAAAAGTCGTCACTGATCGAACTCTTCAAATGGCTACGAACTGTCTTCCCTGAAAGTTAGAACTCTCTGTGCTTGTATTGATAGGAGCAGCATTGAAATTTCGTGCAACGATATAAATACATTAGACATATACGGAGGTAGTGCTGCCATCTTTTTTTCAAGATCGTTGCTTTCATTGTTATTGCACTTGTATTTCACTTAAGATATTTTTTAAAAATATTTTCCCTACTCTTTCATTGTTACCATGGTGCTATTCGATTCGCAAGAGAACATTCTGATCTCATGAAGCAAACATGTTCTTTATGTTAGTCACAATTCAAAGGTTCAATGACTAATTGCAAACGTATCATTCCAAACCTGCTATCCATGATGTGTTCTTTTCAAACAAGATAAGTTTTCAAGCTTTGCCAATAGATAACACAATTCATTCCTTCAGTATGTACTAACACATCGTGCTATAAACGTCGTGATGTTCAAGTGCTAAAACCTTTTATACAAAATACCATAAATCCAGTGAAGAAATTTTCTCCAAACTAATTTATGCTAATAAAAAGTTTCTACGGCAAACTGAACCATACTCCCTTGATGATGTGCATCGCGAGACTCCCGTGAAAAAAAAACTAACGTCAAAGGCAATAATGTCCAGTCACCTGATATGCCCCCCCAATGGTGCAGGCGGTATTTCAATCAGACTTTTCCAATCAAATATAGCATAATAGAGAGAATAGGGTTTACTGACCAGGACTGATAAACGTTCATATTAATAATTATATAACCTCAATCATAAGTCCTGACTTGCAACCCTAATGTCACGTCAACTATTGAAATCATGACTTCAAATCTGAAATAAATTTCTACACTGTATGCCAAGTGGCCCACTACGGACGGTGCAGGAGGGCTGCTATCATAAAATACCATATCTCCTCTTCCCATGGTTTGATCTCAATGAAAATTGCACCATAGGTTATATACTTTCCCTATAATATATCATAGAAATCTGAGTCTCGTAGGCTGTGACGCCACAAACCTCTCGGCCAATCAGAAGCCAAGAAAAAAATCCCTAATCTGCTTCGGTCTTCTACTGTGTAATCCCGATATTCGCTTGGTGCGACTGAGGAAAAACCTGACGGTCCCCCACTGGGATCGAACCCACGACCTTCCGAATGCTACGTCAATGCCACTGAGCATTGACAATAGAGAATGAGCGGGAGGTACCGTACTATTCCTGACACCCAATATACAGGGTGTTACAAAAAGACACGGCAAAAATGCAGAGGCAGATTCCGTAGGGGTAGACAATCCTATGAACATATGTCCGGAAATGCATCGTTACAGAGCTAGGGCCAGAGCTATGGCGGACAAACAATGAGCAGTGAGGGACAGCGTGCTGACATTAATTACAACTTAAAACAGAGCATCATAATGATAGGTGCAGGAAGCTGTGGACGCACTATCAGAGCGAGGAGGCCATTGCGACGGTAACATCTCGTAGTTATTAACATGTAGAAATGTACTTAAATCAGAG
>JAGDQP010000410.1:129815-166848 GCA_022664845.1 Lepisma saccharinum | reverse complement strand
AACCTTTGATTGGCACTCCAGGACTCATCAGAACTTGTTGCTCACAATAAGGGGCCAATCAAAACACTTCATCTGTTTTGTTTAATTTTCGACACTTTTAATGAGGCACGCTTTATATTTGGGTTGACAAGCTTGCAGACTAAAGTATTTTGAGGTAGTAACAAAGTACCTGACAATTTCCGCGTATTTTCTGTTATTTAACGGTTTACGAGACATTAATTGTTGTGTTTACATAAAGTACTTGCCTTTTGTTATTCAACTGCTTTGGTATATTGTTTATTACATATTCGAATCCTGCTGTCAGCCATACTAAGAGGAGCCGTAGGGGCACTTGGTATGTAAGGTTCGGGTCACCCTATTGTTATTTGTTGTTCGTTGCAGCTATAAATTTGTCTATACTGTTTATTCTAGGTAGTGTGCATGTATACCAAGTTCCATTAAAATCGAGCTCCCTCTGTTTGAGAGTATTCCTAGTTAGAAAGCGTTTTTGTGCTGTGCGTCAATTTCTGGACAAATTCTTATGTGGCAAAGCAAAACTTTTGATCGGTTGAGAAAAAGGCATGCAATAATGATTTTTATTCGTAGAAATTTCCAGGAGGCTCGTCGAATTACGATGAACGCCAGACCTCGAAGGCGTCGTCGGATTGTGGAAAGTGGATATTAACTGTCTCTGGAGTACTGCTTCCGTTCTTTCTGCACTGTGTTCACCCCTACTTTTTTTTCGATTTTTGAAAATTGTGGAAAGTGGAAATCCAATACCACAATTTCGGAAAATGGACAGGATAAAAGTTCAGGAACTTTGTAAACTGAAGTGACAAGTGTATGTAACGAACTTATTTTAGCTCAGACTTTTAACTGCTCAACCTAGAACATCATAATTTGTGGGCAGTCAAATATTGTGGCCAAAGCCAGTTCTTTACAAGTCTGATCACTTCAGATTATAGAGTATCTGAACTTTTATCTGCTGAATTCCCAAATACTGTCCTGCAACTTTCCACAATTAATTTCAAGTGCTTTTGTTGAAATGCCAGTTTACGCATTCCTTTGAAAATCAAACCACAGGTAACTATCATTTGAGCAAAAGCCAAAGTTGCGTAAAAAACAGCCTTAAGAAACGTTCGGTGTGCTTAATATTTTAAAATGGATTGTCAGGTTCACAGACGTCCACATTTGTTTACTTGGTAAATATGATATTTCAAAAATTTGACTCGCACTGTTACTCCTTAACATCAAACATACTGCCATATAAACATCTCACGCTCGAAACTGCGTTAGGAATTTAAACTTCCATGGTTGAGTTAGTATGCTGCGGTAGTCTTACTAAAACTCAATGAACACATATTTTATAAGTTGTACTGTTATTCTTTTAATAATACCTGCTGGCATACAAACACTTCTCGCGCCCAAACGTCACGTACCCGCTCAGGCGGATGAATGAGACCATCCCGCATGGGGTTCTCCCTAATTTTCCTCAGTCTCAAGGCGAAATGCCGTGACACACAATTATCTCGGGCCCTGAACCACGCCGTTACGTAGATCTAGTGCACATACCTTGAAGTGAAGTCACCCCCATATAGAACAAGTACGCTCCAAGCCTCCCGATTCCATAGTAGTGACCGTTACCTACTGAGATCTGTACATAACTTTACAACCCGAAGAAAACGCTTTGACCCAGGCGGGATAGTTTCTTTTCAAACCTTGGCTTGTGATAGCATAGGTGGAACAGTGAAACGATGTACAAGAGCTAATCTGCAGACACACTTACGTGATCAAATTCTCACGGTAAAGTCAATGTTTGAGTACTGTATGCATCACATGACCAACATAACATTTGCAGTTATAAAGATGAACTAAACCAACCAAGGCAAAGCCTACAGAAGCGCTTTCATTTCGCAAAAACTGCGACTGGAACTAGTTCCATTATTTTGATCCTGTATCTACCACAACAATCGCTGCAAAGACAAACAGTAATACTTTACAAGAGCTCCTTCTGTTGTATGGTGCTGTAATTATTTAACATGGAGTTTTCTTGATTAATTGGCATCCAGAACCTCCAAAACCGTGTGGAAAATTAGGTGTCATAAGGGCACGTTCAAAATGATAGAAAAGAATATTCTATGTTCTTACCTACCTACTCGGACAGGATCTTTATTTTTCTGTTTCTACTCCTGTAATTTGCGCATATCTCAGTGTTACCAGACAGGACTTTTGTGCGCTGGTAATTAGCAGGTAATATTTTAAAAAACTATTCGCACTGGTTCCTCTTATGAGGAGGACTTACGTGGAAACACTTCCAGTACGAATGTAAATGCAAAAAAGTAGTGATCAAGGGCACTTTGAGGTTACGTAAGTTAGGTTCGTTTTTTTATTATTATTATTATACAAGCGTCTTGCACATAGACCTTGTTTCCACGTGCGCTCTTGGTTGGCGCTGTTTTAGCGATTTTCAAAGTTTCATGTAGCGCGTTTTAGCGATTTTTTGCTGCTGCTGTGTGGCGTTATTCTCAGCTTTGTTGTTGGCAACCCTGGTATGATGTTAAGTCAGGACTGGCGCTAGTGCAAATGACAAGTTAACAGTTCGTAGAGATACAGCTCAGCAACGTGTCTTCATGTCAAATGCCCGAGACTTGTTAAAAAAAAAACAAAAAAAACATGTGTCGATTGGTTCAATCTTTGCAGGGATTTGTATGTTTGCTGGACTTTAGTATCTTTAGTGGAACTTGGGGGTCCAGGTGTAATAGTTGAAATTGAAGAAAGTAAATTTGGGAAGCGTAAAAATCACTGTGGTTTCATGGGTTTTCGGTGGTTCTGAGAGAAGTTCAGGAAATATGTTTATGGTAGTGGTGAAGGAGAGAAAAAAGCAGCCTTCTTGAATGGGTAAAACCTCCGCTTCCTTAAGGTAACTTTAATTTTTGTTCCGATGTTATATTTTCTAATCATTTGAAAATGTGTGATATAGCACTCGAAATTTCTCAAAATGCTATGTTTTGCTTCCTACAGCCATGAAAGAGCCTAAAATGTGTGCAAAAATGAAAAAAAACTGCTATAGTAGAATTTGTCATGTTAATGCAACATCACAAGTTCCACTTTGGAAACTTTTTTTTTTATTATTTTGCACGTATTTTAATGTCTTTCATGACTATAGGAAGCAAAACAGCATTTTGAGGAGTTCCGAGTGCTTTATACCAGAAGGAGCTCGGTCAATGCAGCTATGCTTTGAGTTTTTATTTTCTATAACAAAAGACTGTGGAACCGACAGTATCTGCTCTCAAGAAAGGGTGTTATGTGGCATATATCTATGATTGCAAATGGATGGTTAACGAAATACATGTGAAGTCGACCATTCCATTGTGACGGCTGTGACATTCGGACAAATCTGACAGCAGTTGTGAATTTTTTTTTGAGGGGACAATTATTGGAGTATTATGACTTTGGTCGATGTTATGTTCTTTCGTGTGCTTAACTGTTTTTAACAACAATATAAATTAAGTGCTCAAAAATAGATGCCTTTCTAGAAAAATTATATGAAATTACGACCCAGTTCACAGATTTAAAAACTCTCTTCGGTATACAGCGAAACTGAACTAATGTGATTGTTTTCCCATTAGGTCTTCTGCACTGGGGTATTAGGTGTTTGTAGATAACTTTCTTTTTTTTGGGGGGGGGGGGTGACACTGTTTACAGGATTATGATTTCAGGAACATTTTGTGCCTCAAAGACGCTGAAATTTTACAGATTTAGAAAATTATTTCTTCTGCCCGAACCACGGAAAAAGACAATGTTTCTTTCTTGTTTTTGTAAATAAGGATGTTGACTTTTCTTATGCACTTTGCTCGAACTCAATATTCCTTTGGCCACATCTGAATCTTGGTCTATAAATTTTTTCACTTGTTCTGGAAGTTGTTACCTTTTAAAATGACCCAGACACTCCAAATCAAGCTACAGAATACTTCAGTTATGTACTTCAAAAAGAAAAAAATGAATGTCCTACATACAATGGGTCTCGAGATATTGATTTTCCTAGTAATAAACATAGCTAAGTAGTGATGTCCTTAATGCGCAATTTGACAGTGAATGTACCTAACTTTGAACAGTTGTAGATACACTTATAAAATTGAATTCTGGCTCCTTTACTCATTTCGAATCTTCTGAAGAATATGTTCACACAATCCGATCAAAATCCGTTACTATGGGTGACACAGCCTGAATGATCTGGCATGGAATGACCGCTTCATTCCCAGGCATAATATATTCTTAGTCTCATGATCCCATTATCATCTTAAATTATAATTTTGATGATAGACAATATAAGTAAAATTAATGGGCCGCAGTGCTTTTTATTATTTAATTTTTATTATTATTATTTTAGTTGCATGGAAGTATGACCTGCATGTAAGAATATTTTGGATGTGTCCGATTTTAAGAAAATCAAATTCGAAAATCTCGGGAAAGAAAGTTCTGTGCAATATCTACCAAGTACAGGTAACATATGAAATGAAAGCGTGTTGCAAGTGCTTCGAAATGAACCCTCTATGAGCTCTCTAGCACCAACCACTGCTGAATAATTATAAATTATTAAGGCTTCACTTTACTTAAAGGCCCGCAAAAACTGTAATATTTACAGATAAAAAGGAGTAATTTCAACTTGAGGGAAAGTGTGTAATTTAAGGTAATGTTACAGACGGGAGGATGTGACATGACAGAAAAAAAAATTGGCTTCGTCTGCGTGTGACGTCAAGTAATCGGTTTTCATGGCGTATTATATAAAAAGAAAACTAACATGAATTTTCTAACCTAAACCATGTTATGAAATATATTAATAATAAACATGAGCGTTGATTTGAGTGTGCACATGTCGCAATGTTTATGTGTGGATCAAGTCGAGTGTGTATCTATCGAAATAAAATTGACACGTAGGTTTCCGTAACACCTTCTAGATTTCTGGCCTTCGTTACGTGTTTATGGAAGTGTCTGTAATTATTATTAATACGGTAATTAGTGAAATAGCTCGTACATATGGCTCAACAGGTGGCGGAAGATACTGGACATAAAGTAAAGTTTATTCCAACCTATAAACAAAAAATCATAGAACTCTAAGAGGGCGAGGTAGAGATGGTATGTTGAAATGCTCTGGAATTACCCTTGTGCATACTAAGCTTAGACAGTTTATTGTATTAGCAGTATGTAATCTCTCACCTGAGTATCTTCTCATCCGGAATCTTGCCTGTTTCCCAGTTAAAAGCACATATACCACACGCACTCATTAAAAATTCCTTCCCCCTCCTAGACAGCTGTTGTCGCATCCTTTTAACTATTTCCTTCAATGCAGTTTCATCCCAAAGTTTTGTGTATAAGCTAAACATCTGCTGACCTCTTCGTATCTTCTGAGCAACCACACATTCACATTGCTGGGTACAAAGCCTCACTATATTAACAGAATGATCTTTCAATATTGTGGGAACTTTTATAAATCCTCTCTTAACACTACGACACAAGTTATACCAAAAACTGTTCGTACCCAGGGGCCCAGCTTTGACCCCTGCCTCACTCACGCGGACAGTGTGTAAACTTCTCGATGTAATCGTATGGAAACTGAACGATCGCGAACAACGCTTAACATTCAACCAATACGGACTTTTGAGAAATTTAGTCGCTGAAAGTGGGAAAATGTCACTATTTCTCGCAGGTTGAACTTGCCATTGGCATTGCAGCAGCGTTCTTCCCAAATTATTTTGATACATGTTACAGCACTAATTATCACCTTGTCCTAAGAGCCTCCACAAAATATACATTTAGGAATAAAATTTTACACTGTTTCTTGAAATAATAGTACTAACATTATTCACAATTTTGAAAAAGAAAAAAAAAATTGTCACATGCAGTAGATCACTTCAAATTCTGCAGTCCCCATCATCGGTCTTCTGCAAGGCATGTTCACTGTTCGATTGTTCGCCTGGTAGATGTTCACTGTTTCCTTTAGTTCGTGGCTCTCAGAGTGAACCTAAAATGGTTTACAATATCAGTTTTCATTCTTCCAACCTTAAATCAAATGGAATAATGAGCTTCAGCAAAACAAGTTGTAGTTCATAGTAGTTTCAGCCATCTTCGTTAGCAATTGAGGAATCTTACGTGATTTGAAGAGGTTTATAATTCATTCTGTCACCTTAGAACCAAAAGTTACAAATTACTATGCTCACTTTTTTGTCAAATTGGAGCATGCACTCAAAGACCTTGTACTGAAAGGTCGCCGGAATAAGCGTTGGCATCAAATTTATTTACAGCTTCTGCGAAGTGGGTGAATGAATTCAAACACTGACATGGCATTGTTTCCAGGAAAATTAACAAATTCGTAACGCAGAAATCTATAGCTAATAAAAATCAGCGAGTGGCCCAAAAGTTGACTCTCACCGCCAGTGCCAATGCATTTATCGCGAATGTGAAGCAACACATGTTGTTAGATGGAACAGAAAATATTTTTAAAACTGATCAATCAGGGTTTAATTTTGAAATGCACACGGAGCGTACTCTAGCGTTTACAAGGACACAGACAGTAGAAAGTGTGGCACAGTCAATATTTTTTATGACAAATAGCTACACCATACAGCCTTCAATTTCTGTCAATGATGTTTTGTTATCATCGTTGTTAATTGTTTTGCAGGAAAAGCATGGAACATTTGGCCCTATAGTCCAAAACAACCTCTTTCAATCTGAAAATGTCCTCGTAAAAGCATCACATGTGACGGTTGGGTCTGTTTCGGAAGCGAGTAGAATTGATGAATATATACAATTGTCTGGTGCAGATATGCTGCGTGCTACTAAGATATCTTTGCAGTGTAAATATTTGATTAAAGAGCACTTTAATATTTAATATCGTTGGTGATATTATTACTAACTCTTATTATTATCTTTGCTTAAGTGAGATTTAACTAGGTTGTATGGAATGCTTTCTTGAGAAATAAAACAGATATTTATAATTTTGGCGTTGATTACAAAACAATATCTTGAACTTCTTTATTTTCGATATTCATACACAAAGAAGATACATCCTTTTCGAATGCTTGTATATAGTTTGCTGAATACAAATACTATTAATATATTTACTTCTTCTTGCACTTGGTCTTTAATAATCTTCGCTATTTGTTGAACACCTCCACTTAATTTAAAATAATGCACTGTGTTCACTAATATAGCGATATGCTTGTATAATATGCTTGTCACTTGTATGAATTCTCATGTATATCACACAGTTTCATTTATGACAAATACTTGCTAGTATGTGTTCTCACACAATTGTGTGTGAGATAATTAAAATATTAATGCAAGAAATATAGAGATGCAATTAAAGATTAAAGAATAAAATAGAGATTTTATATGAATATTAAAAGATAATAAATGGATGTTACGAACGTAATATATATAACTATATAGAGAATACTGATTTCTTGAAGTACTAACTTATTCCGTATGGAATAATTAATTTAAAAGAAAGTTCTATCTATGTGAAAAGTAATAAGGCTTTTCTTGTAACAGTATCTCGTTAAGGCTTTCCTCATGAATGGTACTAATTCATTTAGTTCGGACTGTAATTGATGTTTTTTCTGCGGATGTCTCTATCGTACAATTTTATGTCCTATCGCTAACTTATAATGTAATCACTCTGGGTAAGTCTGGATTCACTGCTCGCGACACGTAGTCAAATCACTTAGCACTATCCAAATAATACTGTTTTAACACTTTTTTGGCGGTAATGGCATACTCTCTTAATGTTCGATCTGAAGTCTGTTCCTAAAGCAACTTTTAAATGCTTAATCAGCTTTTAACCGCCGCGATGAACTTTTAACTTACTACTTCTGCACTCCTGCTTTTTGTAACTTACTTCTGTAATAAAAGCAAACTGATTTTTTTTATTTTATCATTAGTTCAGTTCTTGCATATGTATCCTATCCCGGTCTATCGGATGGTTCTTATACATATGACATCTATCACTGTCTATCGGATAGTATTATGTTTTCTACTGAACTTAACTCTAAATGCACAGAAGATGAGAACGAAGACACTGACTATTGAAACTCCCTGCTTAATGGGCCTCCAAACATGTTGACGTCACTCTCCCACTTCTTTGGTTCGGACGTAATACCTCCTACGTAATAATGAGAACCCTGCTGTTGACATGCCCAGATACACCAACGATTTATCGACGCTGAAGGGGGCTACAGCCAACAGACAAGCATCAATTCAGGGCTCGAATAGCAAACCACGGAGCTGAAAGCAATCCGGTTATTACTGCCTGCCAAGCGCAAGTGTCCCAAAATAGGTATGAAAGCGAGCAACGAGCTTCAACAAATACCTTGGTCGTTGTGTTGTCTTGTGCACAAAGTATCTGATATCATTCAATTGCCTTCTTAACTTTCATCGGCCGCTGCATCAGTAGGTGTATTGTTGATTTCATTTTATATTTTGTGTTTTCAGATTGTTTTAGAACAGTTTTGAATAATCCCATGCCATTTCTTTCTTCATGAGTAATCAAAAATCTAAAAGACAATCCTTGCGACTTCTTTACTTTTACAACGCAAAACTGAGTACCACCTGTGGAGCAATTTCGTACTATTCGCCTTCCAGACTTACTGTATTTCTGATGGTGGCTGGTAATTTGCAAAAAATTGTACTGTTTTAATTTGTTACGATAGGAAATAGATTTTTTTCTTCTCTTCACACCCGTTATACACATTCGGGAAAATTAACATCAAGTCTTGTGCGATCATGGTTTCTAGAGTTTTTTTCTCCCAGCGTCTAATTAAAAGTCCATTTTGTTATTAAATGCGTGGAGTGGTCACAATTCACCAACATTTGGACCTCTTTTACGAACAAAAGAGTACCTCAAAATAGAAACCATTGCTGCAGGAACAACTGGTAGGATTCAGCCTCTTGATGAGTTTGTTCTTCTTTAGGCCGTAGAAAAACTTCTTGAGACATTTTTCTGACATTACATACATTTACATCTCCGTAATAATATAATTGAGATCCACTCACTGATTCATAATCAGTTTTCGTCGCCCAGATTTGCAAATCTTATTAGGTATGCGTGGTACAAAAGCGATTATTTGGAAGAAAAACCACCTGAGTTTGAAAATCACGTAACATTTTGTTTAAAAGATTGTGCAGCATTTTGCGATTTGTGCACAGTTATTCCCTTAATATGGTGTGCGTGGTGTAAATAATGTTTATGCATCAGACACTTTTTTAAGGACTATCATTACTGTAAAACGTTTTCGGTATAAATTAATAATTATAATAATTGAGGATCTATGAAGTTCTGGCATAGTGAGAGGCGAGGGGACTCACTATAAATAAGCACCCCGAATAGTGAGAGGTGATGGGACTCACTTTAATCAAGCATCCCGTTAACATCAGTACAGAAAGGGGGTTCAAATCGGTTTGCCACCTCCTCACAGTAACCCCTGCCAACTATAATTGCTCTTGGCTGGCTGCAGAGCATTTCAAACCAGACGACTTTTTGTAATTGTAATCACCATATTGGATCCGCTATTTTGAATTTTGTACTTTTGACGTCCGATTCTGAATCAGCTGTCCTACCCCTCCCCCCGCAGTATTGTTTCTTCTACATTAAATGATTGTTTTCTGTCTAACGTTCACAGGGTGCTTTCTACACAAAAACCCGCGCCATTGCCGAAGTAAAAAAATACGTGTCGATTATTTTTCGATGTTCTACAAGTATGCAAAGTTTCATTAAAATCGGTGAGTAGCACTTCCGTAAGTTTTTTTTGTTTTCTTTTTACAGAGAACATTGTATGTAGCTTTGTTTAAATAGTCCCGAATCTAATTCAGCGTCGGAATATACAGTAATCATTTAGTCTATGATCACTGTTCGAAGAGGAAAATAATACCACATACTTTAAAAGTCGGAGGTAAGGGTAATAATAATTATTGATGTGTATTGGGTGCAGTGTTTGATATTTCTCTCTCTCTCTCCTCGATATAGGTGTGTGCAGCAACAGTTGCCACTAATCCCTCCCACTCTCTGTCTCTCTATCTCTTTCTTTCACCCTCTCCCAGAATCGGGATGTTCCCGTTCTGTTCTACGTATGTCTGAAGACTGCGCAAAATCATACCATACTTCCGAGGTCCTGCGTACTGAGAGAGATGAACTAACCTTAAAGGTCAAAGCGATCGGTGATCTCATGGGGCGTCGTGTTACGTGTGTTTGCTTTCATAAACTGGAGACATTTGAAGAAAGCTCCTCACAGAGTAACGGAGTGAAGGGAAACATATAATACAAGGGTCTACAATCATTTTCTTATGAGGATCGGATGAATGGTAATATCTCAATAAAAAGACTTCGTGATCTAGATAGTCAGTCGACTATGTTTAAGACAGTACAGTAAGACCAAGCGGCCGTAGCTCAGATAATAGTGTTGACTTCGTATTCAATACATCCTCTGTTATATACCAGTGGCAGATCACCTGACTGAGTAAGGTTTTCGTCAATCACACCATGCAAATTCCAGGGTGGTACATTCAACTTAAATCCTGACCGGTTGCATCTCGCATACCGGCCTGAGCCGTAGATTCCTAAATGCCATAAATAAATTTGAATCGAATTTTATTTATGGCATTTAGGCATCTAAGGGTTCGCTCGGGCTAGCAGAGGGTCGGGAAAGTATCGGCCAGGGCATACGTTGAAGGTGCCATCTCGGGATTTGCCTGATGTGACTAAGGGTCCCTGGTCCCTAGGACCGAATCCACGTCCTTCCTAATGCTACACCAACGCTCTACCACTGAGCTACGGTAACTCGGTATAAATAAATGAAACAGCACAGTAAGTGTACGGTTATTAGTTACTCCATATAATTGTGTAATTACAAAAAAGTAAATTAATTCATTCTCAATTTTCTTTCAACTAGTATAACTACATAAATAGATAAGTGCTATATGGAGAAAGGAGGAGCTCCCTAAGGAATGGAAAACCTCAATAATAGTTCCGATTTACAAAAAAGGTGATAAATCGGATTGTAATAATTACCGCGGAATCTCGTTACTTCCAACCTGTTACAAAGTATTAAGTAATATTCTGTTAACATGCCTAAGTGTATCCGTAGATGAAATAATTTGAGATCACCAATGTGGATTTAGAAGAAATAGATCCACGCTGGACCAGGTTTTTGCCTTGAGGCAAATTTTGGAGAAGAAATGGGAATACAATGGGACGGTTCACCAGCTATTCATTGATTTTAAGAAAGCTTATGATTCTATCAAAAGGGAAAAGTTATACAATATCCTGATACGATTTGGAATTCCGAAAAAATTGGTTCAACTAGTGAAGATGTGTCTCAGCGACCCCATAAGCAGGGTACGGATAGGTAATAATATGTCAGATAGTTTCAAGATTCGCAACGAATTGAAATAAGGCGATACCTTGTCACCACTACTTTTTAACTTTGCGTTAGAATATGTGATTTTAAAAATTAAAGGGGACAAAAAGGGACTATCATTGAATGGTTTTAATTAACTGTTCGTATGCGCGGATGATGTAGATTTAATAGTGGACGATAAAAAAGGTGTATGCATAAGTTTTTGCCGGTGTTTGTGGTAAAGAAAACAAGTAATTTTCAAGGGAAATTAATTTTGTTTTATTCAAAATATTGGCCATCGGCTTCTACACATTTCGCCCACCTTTCAGGTAATTGATGCATACCATGCCAGAAAAACTGCTTGTCTTTTGCGGCAAACCATTCGTCGAGCCATTTTCGAACGTCTTCGAAATTGCTGAAGTGCTGCTCTGCGAGCGCGTGCCCCATTGATGCGAAGAGGTGATAGTCAGATGGCGCCAGATCTGGGGAGTACGGCGGGTGCGGAAGGATGTCCCATCCAAGCGATTTCAAGGTGTCTTTCACTGTTTTTGAAATTGAAATTGAAAATATACTGAACGGTTATTCTGCTGGTAATACTTTACGGTTGCGAAAGTTGGAGTACAACCCTAGCAGATGAACACAAATTACGTGTGTTTGAAAATAAAGTTTTGAGAAAGATATACGGGCCGAAACGGGACGAGATGACTGGAGAGTGGAGGAGATTGCATAATGAACTCCACGGACTGTACGATTCACCAGATGTAAAAAATAATGAAATCGCGACGACTAAGGTGGGCAGGCCATGTAGCTCGAATGGGGGGGGGAACGAAGATTATATTCTATTCTGGTTGGGAAGTCGGATGGAAAGAGGCCATTGGGAAGACCTAGACGTCATTGGGAGGACAATATTAGAAGAGATCTTCGAGAAGTCGGTGTTCGTGAATAAAACTGGCTTGATGTTGCCCAGGATAGAATCCAATCGGAACGTTTGATACTGAGGCGATGAACTTCCGAGTTCTATAAGCCATAGAGTAAGTTAGTATAGTGTGTACATATAGTCAATACCCACAATTTTCTTGAACATCTTATCAAACCCGGCGTGAGCCAAGGGTGCCTAAATGCCATACATAAATTTAAATTTGTATTTAAATGTGGAGGTCCGGTATAAAAGGCTTCGGGGTCCGGATTCGGACCGGAATCCCCCATTCGAACGCCCCTCGTATAATAATGTATTACATTTCTGGAAAGTAGAAGAGAGAGAGAGAGAAAAAAAAAGATCATTCTTTCCTCTACAAAAGGCGATAATAAGAACCTTAGGAAAAGTATAACATTGGTGACGAATATACAAAATGACTTACAAAGGCAGCAGAAAAATTTCAACTCCATGCATTTTTTTTTTTTTTTTTTTTTTTTTTTTAGAAATACCACACTAAATCCGGAAGCACAAGCAGAAAATAGTGGCTTGGGGATAATAATCACAGGCGAATATTTAGTGTGGTAATTCTATAGAAACTCATCTTTTTTCTGTATCCCTTTCTACGTTTATGCACTTTCGAAATAGTTCATTGCCATTATATTACGAATCTTAAGATACAGATTTCAAGTAATTTCAGCCCGGTCTCGTCAATAGCTTAAATTCATAATAAAACATCCTATATATGAAAAGCGACTCCCACACTTCTTTTTAATTTGAATTCCTTTACGGCATTCAAAGCATCTCAGGCTCAAGACGTGATGGGGTAAAGGAGAAGATAATGAAAGGTAGTCCGCCAGGACTTAGTTTGTGCTTACCATCCTGGCATCGGCCTTGTGTGACTGAGGTAAAACCATGGAAAACCTCAGTCAGGATGGGCGGCCCCTGGGATCGTTCCCAGGACCAGTGTTCCATTTGTCGGACGGGGAAGGGGTAAGGGAATTTGCCTGGTTCGTGAGGAGATAATGTCCGGTTGTTGATTCTGAATATCATCCCAACCAGGGATAAAATCTATTTCTACCCAAACATGTAGTATTTTGAAAATTACCATCAGGCATTAGTTCAAGACATCTGCCCCTTCGTAATGTAAAACAAATCGAACACTACCCAGGACCTTCCGATTGCTAAGCGAACTCTCTATTAATTGAGCTACCGCCGCTCGGTGTAGGTCGTTTTGGAAATTGTTGACTGTTGACTGTTGACTGAGTCACTGTTGACTATCAGCGCCACCATGTAAATAGGGACACTGCCGTATGAAACTGGAAGCCGACCAGAATATGAATAGACGTGGCAAGTTTTTGAACAACCGATGAACCATGCCAAAACAATAAAGACGCACAGATGTGTTACTACTCTTCGCCTCTCGCTTGAAGTGTTGCCATCCGACAAATGTTGTTGCTGGTTGGTTTGTAAGAATTTTAAAACCAAGATATTAAAAATTACATTACAGTTACATTATATTGATTATTGATAAGCTATATTTATTGTCGTTGTAATCCACATATGGGAAGAAGAGGACACATGACTTGGCCATGTTAAATAAATCTCTGTTAATAAAAACTTATATGCTTGTCACTCTCTCACCCCACCTCTTGCATCTCTTTAGAAGTTTTCTAGTTTCTACCTTGAGATACGCTAGCAAGACTTTTTACCCAGGCTTCATGGCAGAGGTGTAACTACATATTATGCCCCCACCCTGCAAGAGAATACCCATGGGCGAAGGTCGATTCGGTCCATTGAGAGGCTATTCTGAAGGCCCCCGTATTGCGGGCTTTTGCGCCATAGTAGTTACGCCCCTGCTTCATGGTCCAGTAGGTAGCGTCCTGGATTTCGGAGCGACAATGCGGAGGTACGCTGATGCGACTCTCGAGGCCATCCATCCTGACATTTTTGTCTAGGTTTGTCCTCAGTCACGCCAGGCTAATGCCGGGATGATAACTTCGTAAGAGACTGGTTGACTACCTTCCCTCATCTTCATTACAAATACTTACTTCTCGAAGATCCCTTCTTATATTGTCCTCCCAACATAGTCTCGGGCTTTCCACCGGTCTCTTTCCCTCGGCTTTCCAACCAAGATGGAATATAATCTTCGTTTTACCCTCCATGCGAGCTATTTATCCTGTCCACAGAAGTCGTAGTGATTTCATTATTCTTACAGCATCAGTATTTAAATTGGTGTACTTTCTCTATGTTCTCATTCTTAGTTGTTATGTATCTATTTCCTTCATTCTCAGTAGCCACACTTTTGTTAATAAAATATAATTTTGGAAGGTAAGATGCATAATTGTACTACAACAAAGTAAATAAATGAACTGAAGATTTATTTTGAATACGATCGTATACGTGACAATTACTCTGGTGATATAGTAAAGTCTTGGGCAAACACAATTCTTTATCTATATATATAAAACTGAAAGATTGTTGAATGCTATGCAATTCCATGCCCCTTGACGGATTAGAATAAAGTTATGGTACGTATATTCCTTAGTACCTAGCCACCGTAGCTCAGTGGTAGAGCGTTGGCGTAGCATTTGGGAGGTCACGGGTTCGACTCCAGCGGCCGACCATCCTGACTGAGGTTTTTACATTGTTTTCCTCAGTCACACCATCCAATTACGGGATAGTACCTTCAATGTAGCTCGTGGCCGACATCTTCCCGAATTATTTCTCCTCCCCTACCCCGGCCTGAGCCTTAGATGCCTAAAGGCCATAAATGAAATTCAGAAATATATTTCTTAATACCTAGAGAGATTAACTATGACATTAAAAAGTTGCCCCCTTCCCCCAAAGGGGTTAAACGTGGATGAAGTGCAACTCGGAAACCACTGGAGTTAGAAATTTCATATTTGACATGCAAATATTACTTTGTTTCAATTCATTACCAATAGTTAGTTTTTAATTCGACATCCCCGGTGAGGGGGTGAAAACCTCTTAAAGAGTTTTAAGAAATCGAAAATTGTTAAAGGTTAGAAACTTGAAATTTGGAATGGGTATTCCTTAGGACAAAGAATAATAACTGACAAATGTTACAAGTCGACAAGTCCTCACTGTGACTTCCATATGCAACGACCTTTAACATTGGAGAAGTACCTTTGCTTTCCGCCCCAGTGATTCGTTAAACATGCTGTTAAGCCCCTAAATGATATTTCGGCTCCTCCCACAATTGCTAGAAGGAAGTAGTCAGTTTCAATAATGAGACAATAGTAATCTCACACAAAAGCAAGTTTCAAAGTTTTAAAAGAGTATGTTTTATGGTATACTTTCCCGACTACACCTTTGGTAACACTGTTTATGTCCTTGGCAAGACTTCTGTTGCAGCGTGTAAACAATCACTAGCGACCTCATCCTCGCGTCTATTCATTCTCTGGTCGATTTATACGTGTAACTAAATTGTTGTTTTGATTTTTTTAATTATCGACACAGCATTTAATGTCGTTGAGCTGTGATTGTTAACTAAAATATAACTGTTGATGTATTAGTAATTTAATCTATTAAGTGCATTAAATTGATGTACAGTCTTTGTATACAAATACATTTTGAAGGGAATTTCTGCTTACAGGGAAAATTATGTGGAATCCTGTTTAATAAATCTTTTATTCAGGCATCATCGATGTTTACTTTTAGTTAGACGTGGTGGAGCATTTCCTTGTGGTTGCTCAGGCTGTTCCTAAGCGCCGCAGTGATAATACCCCCTTTTCGAATTGGCACTTTATGCTCCGTTCCGTACCCTTGCTCTGTCTTATGCACCGTCGATGGTTATCCGAATTCCCCCTTTGACGGAGCATTGAAGTGAAAGGAGCAACTTAGGACCAGATGATCACTTGACCCTCCGTTCAGTTGCGCGCTGCTGTCATGTTGAAAAGAGAAATGAGCGGCATATTGCGTACCAAAATTTCTTCTTCACTTGGGAGTTGGGACAGATGTGTGGAATTGATCACGTGTTGCAAGTTTAAAATGTATTACCGTGCCTAAGTATTTGAATGTAAGTATTTTAATAGTTTAAGATTTGGTTTCACATTATGTTATCGATATTGTACCATGTTTTGAGTGATATATCATCATGATCACTGAATAATTTTAACTTCG
Source organism: Lepisma saccharinum (assembly GCA_022664845.1). Taxonomy (NCBI): domain Eukaryota; kingdom Metazoa; phylum Arthropoda; class Insecta; order Zygentoma; family Lepismatidae; genus Lepisma; species Lepisma saccharinum. Next base: position 150,420 of record JAGDQP010000410.1, on the reverse strand, counting down.
CACTTTGAAAATAATATTGTTGGTTGGTTAGATTTTCCCAATGGGCTTTGGGCTTCCATGTAGATATTAATGGATGAGGGGGTAACATATGAGCAAGGGCGTCGCCAGGAAGAGGGCAAGGGGGTACTTGCCCCCTCGATTTCAGATTTTATACCAAATTCTATTCTATTTTCATATATTTGATGTATGTTTTTAAGCTTTTCACTGCATGCATTCCATAAGAAGCTATTTGAGATTATCCCGTTAAATTTCCTCAACCATATTATTTCAATGTATGTATTCACAAATACGCAAATTTACGCCCACCAAACGAACTATGTGAAAACATCGAAAATAAAAGCACGAACGTTATTATTGTAATATTATGTAAGTTTTATCTCTTGTGAACGTACTCTGTTTCATGAAGTTGAAGCAGTTCCTCCAGAAAGTCAATAAAAAAAGAAGTATCTCTCTCTCTCCCTTTCACACACACACACATGCGCGCATTTATATACAAAGTTTAAAAAGCATGTGTAGGCCAATCATAAGATAAACATTCTTTATAAATAATTTTAATTTTTAGTTTTGAAAAATACCGAACAAATCAAGAAAAACACTGAAATTTTGAAAAGCTACTCATCTAACATTAACGAAATGAACTATTTCATTTTGAAGCTAATTCTTTTAGCCGAGATGTTTGAAGGTCACTAACTTAAGCCGGCTTAGCCCAGGATTTCAAATTTCTTATCAATAGCAAATATTTTCAAATTATGGATTACTTAATTTGATAGATATTCTTAAGAATTATCCAACCCATTTTCTAAAATGTCATTCTTGATTGTGATTTGTCCATTATTTTTTAAAAAATTGAGCCTGATTACCAAGGGCTCTGAGAGCGAATTTGAATTTTTTAAAGGTCTTTACATAATTTTGGCTCAAGCCGAATGGATGATGCAGTGCGAATGCAGAACAGAAAGTTAACCTAGCAAACCTTTTCGTCGATAGGATATCTTGCACATAAATTATCTATTAATGTCTGTTAAAATATGCTATTTCTGTAATTTCCGACATACAACACAGAATTTGATAAAAGTGCTATTACTCACCGTTTTAAATTTGCCTGAATTATTGAAAGTCCTCTTTGTCTGATAACTTCTAATAAATAAATAAATAACGCTATGCCATCTCGCTTTTTGTGACTTCAAACTATCTAATAGTCATTTGTCACCTCACATTAACTTCTATTGGAATGAACAACGAATTCTAACATGCTAGACATTTGATGATCCTGATTACTCAAAAATACTGGATATGTTACTGAGAAGTTACTGTTAAAAATTTTGTACTGTGTTCTGAGTTCAGAATCCAATACGTTAATTTGAAAATTATGATGACTTCAATTTTATTTTATGTTTGAGATATTTTATATCGTTCAGCAAACTATTTGCAAGTTCTCCCCTAGAAAGTCGGAAGGAAAAATGTTTCACGGAAGTATCTATGGCTGCCTGGGAATTTCCACCTTTCCACAAATGGCGAATCCACCTAACAGGAGGATTTTCACCTGTTGTATATGTATGTATGTAATTTGTTGCCTCGTCAAGTATAAACTACTTGAGCGATTTTAACAAATGAGGTGTCGCTGGATTCAGAATCAATCCTAGGCTACATGCAATAATGAAATAATAAACATAACATGGCGAAAATTAACAACATAGAAGAAATTTTCTAAGGCTATCTATGTACCAGGTGCGTAAATATGAAACCGGAATTTATGTACAGAAAAGACACAGTGATTGGATGACAATTCTAAGAACTATTTTATTAGAAGTATTGGCCATCGCTAGCTATACATTCCTGCCATCGCTCCGGCAATGTGTGGATGCCAGACCAATAAAAAACGTGCCTCTTGTGCTGCAAACCAGTCATCAAGCCATTTTCGTTAGATGTGAAGCGCTGGTTAGCAAGTGCGTGTCCCATGGATGCAAATAAGTGAAAATCGGAAGGCGCCAAGTTTTGGTGAATAAGCCGCATGCGGAAGGATTTCCCAGCCAAACGTCGCAATCGTTTCCTTGACCGGTTTTGCTGTGTGGGAGGGTGCATTATCGTGAAGCACAATCACTTTATGTTGTCTTTGGTCATATTCTGGTCATTTTTCACCCAAAGCTTGATGCAAATCGATCATTTATTATCGGTAACGTTGGGTATTAATGGTTTCGCCATGTTTCAGCAGTTCATAATAGATCACTCCCTTCTGATCCCACCAAACACAAAACATTGTCTTCCGTCCATATCGATTTGGTCTTGCAGTCGATGTCGCCGGTTCTCCTGGAGTTACCCATGATCTTTTACGCTTAGGGTGTTGGAAATAGACCCACTTTTCGTCACCATTCACAATTCGATGGAGAAATGATTTCCTTTTGTACCTGGCGAGCAGAATTTCGCAAGTAGCTTTTCGGTTTTCCTGCGCTGTCGTTCAGTCAATGCATGTGGAACCCATTTTCCCACCTTCTGAATCTTGCCCAAGGCTTTTAAACGTATGGAAACTGCTTCTCGCGTCACATTTAATTGATACGCGAGTTGTTGTTGCGTTTGTGCGTCATCTACATCCTACAAAGCTAGCAATTCGCCGTCTGCAAACTTTTTCGGTAGTCTTCCACGTTCTTCGTTTCTCACGTCAAAATCGCCACTTTTATTTTTTTTAAACAGCGCATAGCACTGTGACTTACCAAGGGCATCATCACCGTAAGCTTCGACAAGTATACGATGCGATTCTGCAGCAGTTTTCTTCAAATGGTAACGAAAAATCAATGCTGTCCGCACATCGTAATTTGTAGGTACAAATTGCGCAATGTTCAACGCTATTAAACACTACAGTATGACATGAAACTTGTCTGGTTGTGAGTTGCAACAAAACAAGCAAGTGGCGCCAAGGACGCAGTTTTACGGTAACCTCACTGCCAGCTAACGCCGTCTATGCACAAGTTCCGGTTTCATATTTACACACCTGATATTTATGTAAGCTTGTTACCTCGTAGAAGTTAAACTACTTTAGCGATTTTAACAAATGAGGTGACGTTGGATTCATCTGGATCCATACTGTGTCCTAGGCTATTGTAGTGGACTCGAATCGCCCAAAGTAACATGATTCTGATGCGGTGGGCGATCCTCGAGCGGTCAATCTCTTCGGAGGCTAAATTTACGGTAAGCTGGTTCAGCCATACGCAGACCCTGGAATGATGACTCAGGATATCTAAGCTTCAAGAAAGCAGTCGACAGCAATTGTGGCTGCATCTACATTTATTTCCAAATTCCCAGTAGAAGATACAGATGAAGTACAGATGGTATTTACAAAAGCACAAAGTAAACGTAGTGAGCTCTTGGGAACAGTGAGTGAGGGAAGTTTCTGTCGAATTAGATTGGAGATAAAATTTAGTAGCCAAAGTCTTGAAATGACTAGCTCAACTCTGGTTATAATTTTGTACCGAGAGTATCTCAATAGCTAGCCAGACAGTGCTGGTCGGCCCAGACGGGCCACCGGACAGAACCCCGGACTGTGAAGATACCTTAATAACGTTGTCCCTGCAACAAGTGAAGTATCGCGCTCGTGTCACTAGTATATAATTCCTTTTCGCTTCCTGGAGCTCACGTTGCCAAACACATGCAGTGCAAACTCGTGGAAAAGTCATGAACAGTGTTAACTAGTTCGAGCGAGTTTAGATTGCGTGGTTTGCTAAGAAATTAGAACGCTCGTGTGTACGAAGTTCGTCGAGTTTCCGGGACGATGTCCTCTTGTCCTCGTCTGTTATCTGAGGTATATTTCCATCACTAACAAATCTTTTCAAAGGAAAGATTTGTTGCTAAGAGAAAGTTTTAGTTCAAACGCCATTACAATATTAAATGAATTCTTTCTTAAAAAGATCTAAAACAAAGTATTAAATAATGCGTATGAATTCTCATGTAACGCATTTGAATGTATCTGGAAAGACCTTTACATACATTTATATACACTTAGATGAGGACAGGTGAAAGTCGGTAGTACACCCACGGAAGTGGTTAATAGGTGGGTCACGAGCCCACAGGAGGTCGCGACAGGGCCTCACCGTCACACCTACCTCCTTGAAAGAGAGGGGAGTACTTCCCAAACTTACGACTTTCCCTGGAGAGAAGAACTCAGTTCCTGAAATTCTAAGAACTTACGAACCTTCTCTTGTGAGAGAGATATTAGAGATATTCAATTTATCATGTTAAACAATTATTAATACTTTTATGTGTCATTGAACACGTTGCAATTAAAAGTACATAAACATAATTATCATAATATCAACATAACAAGTAGTGCAGAATGATAGATTATTTCATACTTAGAACTTATATTTTTATGTTCTTAATTTGGTTATTTAAATAGATTTATATGCCTACAGAGAAGATCATAAATACATAATTTTTTATTTCAATTTTCACTATATACATCTATATTACTTTTTTTAGTATAATTAGTTACGTCAGGTAAGGATCCACGTTTATCTTTAGTTCCTTAGGTAAAGTGCACCTGATGTCGATACAAGTAGAGGCCTATATATGTAGAAATACAAAATTTTCATTTTATTAACAACCTAGAACAAATTGATATTTAGCCTCTTAACATTCATGATTTGGAAATAAACAGGTTGATCTCCTGCAATCGGTCATATAACCTTTAGTAAGTAATTTGTAACATTTTCCTTTTGATAGTTAAAGTTTTTGATTGATTTATTAAATTCTATTCACTTAGTTATCATAATTCTTAATTGAGAGCATGAATGTACTATCTTATTTACGAAACCGCAAAATACGAAAGAGCAGTATGAACTGTTTTATTTTTAATAAATTGACATAAACATTGTAATATACTAAAACCTTGGTATGTGGGCATATGGCACAGGTGCCTTGGCATGTGTGGTAGGTCGTAGTAAAATAGTTATTTTCTTATACTGAGATAAAAGAAAACTGTTACTATTTGCAACACAAATATATATATATAACTCACATGTCATCTAAATATTAATAATTGCTTGTCTTCTCGTGAGTATTTTGATAAATTTGTTAACAGCTGCTATGCAGGCTTATGTTATCTTACAACCTTACTATCAAGATGACTTCTGACATGCGTGATCTGTGACGCTGGTTTATCCAGTAGACTACTACTGTTACTGAACAATAATAATACGACACTGCAATGGGTGTGTCGATGACGTCGAGTAACTAGTATGTCACTAACGTTGTACAGCAAAAGAGTGTTAATGATAAAATAACATTTCTATCATTATTTGTCATGAAACTAACATTTTCAAAGAGTCGTTTTAAAATTTAATTATATTGACACTTTTCAAAGCTTATCTGTGTGTCCTATTGGAACAATAATCAGGATGCAAATTATTGAGTATGAAACAGAATATCAATTTGTAAAACATTTGATAAATATACAATAACCAATAGAAGTATCTTTGTACCTAATTAACTTGCAGTATTACATACATTCATAGTAAATTACTGTACCTAGATATCGATTGTATACCTTTTTTCTATGGATTTATCTCCTGTGGAATACAATAACATTATTTTCACTCGCGAAATCTGGAGTCACTTTCGCACAAATAAATGCACTGAAACATTTAAATCAATTGCTTTTGGCTTTTCAATTGCATTGTTGAAATTCAAACTTATACCCATAAATATAAATAGATATATTTATTTGTTTTGTTTTGCCTTAAAAATTTCATCTTTTTTGTATTGAATACCGGATATTATTTTTCTTTACAAAAATGCATAAAACTCTAAGATGAATTTCAGCCAAATTGAATCTTGCCTAATATCCAAATCATTCTAGTTTCTTCTTTCACAAAACAGAATGTGATTATGTTAAAATCATAACTCGATGTTTTATATTCGTTTCTAAATTACCTGTATTGATAGTTTGAAACAATAGAATTTGATGAGTATCAGCGTTATATTTTAACAAGAGAGGGTTGTAGGAAAGGATGTAGGATAAATCAAACAATCAACTATCCTCAACTTATCTTAGGTAACACCTTCATAATCTTTTAAAAGGAAAGATTAAATTAACTTTTGTATTGATTTACTTTTAAATATTTAAATAAGGAAGGTAGGAAGGGAAGATAGCTTTCCCACGTATGACTATTAATTAGGTTTGATGAGGTAAATTACCTAAACACTTAGCTATATGTGCTAGAATTGGATTTTTCTTTTACTCATCTCTTAGTCAAAACGTGCATAATTCAAGTTTAAGAATCAATCGATTCGATAGTTAGATTTAAAAGCTTTTTGGCAACTATGCTTTAGGCCGCATGGATGATAGGGAGAATTGGTGGAATGAAGAAGTGGGGGAAACGGGAGAGTCCCGGGACAACCCACGCACACGGTGCTTGTCCACCACGAAACCTAAAAGGAACGAATGGGGATAGATCCAATGACACTCACTCCTGACGTCAGAGGTGAACACTCTACCTACTGAGTCACTGTACCCTATCGGCTTCTAAAATATTACGTTTATTGCTGCCAGGTGTTAACATTGAACTATGAGGTTGAATTATCAAAATTAATTAACCTACACTTGTTTCTGGTACTCATGTCTTAGACCTTTATTAGTACTTTAAATAGTTGCTTCATATAGTTAAGTTTAAAAATTTCTGCCATGTCGCTAATGAGCGTGCAACTTTTCAGACATTTTAACAGTAATTATTTTCCTTCATTTACTTTCACCAAAAATCGAGATCCTTGTTGTCATTGCAATTGTTACGATTAACTCAAGGTAATCATTATATAATTTCACTACGTTAATCACTTGAGACGACTAGATAATACAACTATAAATGTTTATACTAGCGTATGTCGATCATACATTCAAAAATAGCGACGCGATTAAAGCTAATTGATATATCACGCAACTAGGTGGGTGGTACTTTACAAAACAAAGAGCTTTAAGGTGGTCGAGTACCTTTTGTCCTTACTTGCGTCAGCAAAGAAGTGGTTGATTATTGTAAGAAACAGTCTTTGAAGGTTGCAATATCACATGTGAAATATTTAACAACTAATGTAACTATTCTTAGCTATTTGAGCCTTTGGCATGGGATTACTTATTATGTAGCCGTTATAACAATTATTTGCAAGAGGCTTCCATAATTTAATGCAAATCATAATTCACATTTAGAAGAGCAAAATATTTGTTTCTCTATATCTTCTCTAGACACTAAAATATTAAGTAGAAGATTTTCTTTACTCTTTGTGCACAAGCTATTGTCTATAACCTATGGCGCGCGACTCATTGAGTGCTTCCTATAGTGTACAATTCACAGTGCGCAAGCAATTGTGTGCAAATTTATGGCGCGCGATCCATCAAGCGCAACCTATTGTGTGCTGAATTTAGTGTGTGGAAAAGTTTTATTTTGCCCACTAGAACCCTGAATTCCCTAAAACTTGTTGTGTAAAACGATGATTAAATACATCATTGTGTCTCCGCACGTAAGTACCTGTATAGGGGTAACGAATCACAGTACATCGGACGCTGGCGGTAGTCTGTGACGTCATACCCGCAGAATTAAGGCGACAAATATGGTACGCTGAGCCAGGTGCGTTTGTGTCCGTACTTGTCAATAGATATATTTCTGCTAAATGTTTCACTATTTATAGTAAACATATTATGACTTGCGACTTTTACAGATCTAATAATTACAAGCTTCACGGTAATTATTAACCTTTAATAATTTATAGCCATCAATATATTGATTTAATAGAATTTAATTCTGGTACCAGCAAATCGTAACGGTTATAGTGCCGTACTGATCTTCTTTTTTAGCGACTATTGCGCTATACCCGGGCATTTTTAATTTTCTTCCTCCCCCAGGAGTGTTTAACTCGACTGGAATTACTTTAACGTGCAGTAAAGGACAATTCCCTTGGGACTTGTCTACTGATGGTTTTAGGTGACAATTCACCTAGTCGGTACGGGGCTAACTTCCACGTTCATTATAGATTCAGAAGAGAGTTTAACCACCCGCCTGCGGTTTGTTTAAACTAACTTCCTAGCCTAGTAATGACAAAGCCAACACAGTCTGAGAATCCTTCGGAAAGTGGGGTTCATCCAGTGCTTACGTCACTCAAAATGATCCGCTCTCCTGGGTTCAATTCTCTCCAACAAATATTGCATTCGATTTCTCATATTACTAACGTACTTTACTCTGCATTCAGGTAAAAACCTGTTAATCCACAATGTAGCAAACTAACTACCTGTCTAGGCCTACGACTACCAATATTCCAGGAAACCAAAAGAATGCGAAATTCATTTCGTTTTCTTGGATATAAGAAGTTAATTTGTTTCGGAATCTTATGGTACGTCTACCATGCAGATCCGTAAACAACCTTGCCACTGTACCACGTTACAATCAGATATATAACATAAATGAAGGTGGGATCGTGATTCTCTAACCCTCGGCGAGGTTCGGGTTCACCTTCTTTCCTCGCAACTAGACGGGGCTGCACTCCCTTTACATGTCTCGCCTAACACATACATAGAAGTACATATGTGGTGGCATGCCAACAAGAATATAAAAGGAGGAAAATATTAATGGGACTTTTACAGGAATAAGTTCTCAAAATTCTCGTCAGAAGCTGCACTTCTGTGTTTTCTTTCGAAAAGGACGGAACAGTATTCCATTCCTTTCGGGTTGTGGATAGGCGATCGTACTCAGATTTACTGCTTTCCGATATATTTATAAGGATAACAGAAGGAAATAATTAGCAAATATTAGCGAATTATCAGCTATTAATAGTACAAGCAAATGCAAGAAAATTGCAGAAACGTACATTGAAAGGAAGACATGCAAGAGCTGTTTTAAAACTTCCAATTTGTTAATTTTCTTTCTAAAATTAATTAATTTTATTCCTTATTATATTTAATTTTGTGGGGAATAAAACAATTGTTCACTAGCTCACTTAAATGTCAATCATCGGATTAATTCGCAATTAGATTACGTTACGTTTTTAATATAGAAATATTATTTAACAAACTACCTTATACAATGACTGAAAAGATTTTAACCTTTTACCTCTAAATACCAATTGGAAGCAGTTACAGGATTATACAGTATAAGCTAGTGAACGAATGTTCTAGCAAAATCTTATTATATATTTACCTTGTTTACGTTAGTTAACAATCAAGAAGGAAGAGGGTCAACTTATATCGTACGCATAGTGTAGTAAATTTTAAATACTAAAATTGCGTTCGAAGGGAAAAGGTCCGGTCTAACGTTGGCACAAAATAAAGGTACTATACTGACATTAAAACAAACTTGTGTAATTAACGTAAAGAATTTTGCATGTTGGCGTTCTCTCGTAATAATTTGCACTACGAAGATGTCTCCTTAAAATTTCGCCTTCCAACATGGAATTAATTTTCATGCACACACATTTTTTTTTCTTAAAAGAAAGCACACTAACATATAGAGAAAAATTGTATGTCACTTATATCTACCAAACATAAGACTTTTTACGAGTTGTGATTTTTTTATGACCTCCCACAGCCAGTTACTGGGTTATTAGTTCATACATTATATCATGCTCATAAATAGTTTTATCTGCCCCTTTTCTTTTCTGTGTTCGTTCTTTTGTTTTCTAAACGCATCACGGAAAGAAGTTTTCAGTAGCAAAATGAAATGTAGCTGAACTGATAACTTTTTGCTTCTTTTAACCTCTAACATAGGTGTCGGCTCTCGTTTCGCTTTAATATTTATCAATTTAATGACAGAAAAATAAACGAGGTATTTCCGTGAACGAAATACAGATAGAACACAACTAACGTTTAAAGTTGAAAAGGCAGTGAACTAATTTTCAAAGAGATTATTTTCAAGTTGCAATCTCTGTATTAGTTGACAGAAGGAAAATTGTTATATTTTAATGAAAACTTTTCCACATAGAGTAGAATGCAAAATATATAACTTATGATCGAAAGACTTAATACTTGTGTCAAAAAATTGTTAAGACTTTTCTTATACATATTTAATTTTTTGAAAGTAAAATACCAATTAACTTAAAGTTTAGTGAATATCTCTCTCACAAGCCTATTAAATAAAATTAATGCAGCGAAAATTTCAACATTTAATTTGTTATAATTTTCTTTCTCAATTTTTAAAGCAAAATTGGCGTTGAACTAGCAACTTCAATATTTTTTCTTTATTGTAAGTTTCTTGAAAGTTATAAAAAAATTAAAAGATTTCACTGATTAAAGAAATGCTATAACTTACAGTTGGTATCCTTTGATCATTTCTCACCAATGATGCACAGAAAGTTCCTTGAAGACGGTAGGTTTCACTTTTGGGATACGTCCCGAACTTGAGTTCCGTGTAGTCCCTGCTGCTTGTCTGGAAGAGTCCTGGCCTCAATTCCTTGGCAGGGACAGCTGGAAGTAGTTACAGATGAAGTCGCCGTCTTACTGGTCATTCGGGCATGTCTCTGGTCACCCCTTGGTGGTTGTCCACTGTAGAGATGTATCTTGGAGAAGTAACAAATGGCTCCAATTGAGTGCTGCGATAATTTTATAACACTGACGAGGGTTTGGCTGCCTGGACGAATATTTGGAATGTAACTGAACAGAAGATGTAGATGCTGTTGCGAAGAATTCCACAAACTTCGTCACCAACACTGGTTAACTGTCGGGAACGTGTCTTGACGCAGGATGCTGCTGCGCATGATTCCACTAGCTGCTCACAAAAATGGTTGTAGTGGACTCGAATCGCCCAAAGTAACATGATTCTGATGCGGTGGGCGATCCTCGAGCGGTCAGTCTCTTCGGAGGGTAAATTATCGGTAAGCTGGTTGAGCCATACAGACCCTGGAATGATGACTCAGGATATCTAAGCTTCAAGAAAGCAGTCGACAGCAATTGTGGCTGCATCTACATTTATTTCCAAATTCCCAGTAGAAGATACAGATGAAGTACAGATGGTATTTACAAAAGCACAAAGTAAACGTAGTGGGTTCTTGGGAACAGTAAGTGAGGGAAGTTTCTGGATAAAAAGAATTAGATTGGCGATAAAACTTAGTAGCCAAAGTCTTGAAATGACTAGCTCAACTCTGGTTATAATTTTGTACCAAGAGTATCTGAATAGCCAGACAGTGCTGGTCGACCCAGGCGGGTCGCCGAACAGAACCCCGGACTGTGAAGATGCCTTAATAACGTTGTCCCTGCAACAAGTGAAGTATCGCGCTCGTGTCACTAGTATATAATTCCTTTTCGCTTCCTGGAGCTCACGTTGCCAAACACATGCAGTGCAAACTCGTGGAAAAGTCATGGACAGTGTTAACTAGTTCGAGCGAGTTTAGATTGCGTGGTTTGCTAAGAAATTAGAACGCTCGTGTGTACGAAGTTCGTCGAGTTTCCGGGACGATGTCCTCTTGTCCTCGTCTGTTATCTGAGGTATATTTCCATCACTAACAAATGTTTTCAAATGAAAGATTTGTTTGTAAGAGAAAGCTTGAGTTCAAACGCCATTGCAATATTAAATGAATTCTTTCTTAAAAAGACCTTATAACAAAGTATTAAATAATTCGTATGAATTCTCATGTAACGCATTTGAATATATCTAGAAACACCTTTACACACATTTATATACACTCAGATGAGGACGGGTGAAAGTCGATAGTACACCCACAGACGTGGTTAATAAGTGGGTCGCGAGCCCATAGGGGATCGCGACAATGCCTCAACGTCACACTATATTGAGCTATGAAATAATAAATCCAACATGGCGGGTTTTCACCTGCAAGTTTGTTACCTCGTAGAGCCTAAAGTACTTGAAGGATTTTAACAAATAAGGTTTCGTTGGATTCGCCTTGATCCATACTGTGTCCTTTATTATATGAATTTATGCAAAAATGAATCAAACATGGCGGAAATTAACAATATGACGGATTTTCACTTGCTATGTATGTATTTATGTAAGTTTCTTACCTCGAAGAGCCTAAACTGCTTGTGCGATCTTAACAAATGAGGTGTCGTTGGATTTTTCCTCATCCGTACTGTGTTCTAGGGTATATGAAGCAATTAAATAATAAATCAATGAAATAATAAATGCGATGAAAAATGCTTAAATCTTGAATTAAACCTATAGAAATAACATAGATTAACCCATTATTGCATAGCGTTCAAAACGTTCATAGCGTACACTGCAGTAAATGTTTAGTATTCGGGAGCGAAATTAACCCAGACCCGTAGATGTCTTTGTAACATAATACAGAGAATCAAAGTGACTTAACCTGATAAATGATCTAGCAACTGTATAGAGGAGCGTATGGGAATAAAGAGAAGTGAAAATGAGCTCCGGCAGGTACGCGGTCTTCCACACGAAATAATATAAGTAAAATCTTAGGCCTAGTTTTTCATTGTCCAGTTAACTAACTGTTAGTTAAAGTTAACCTAATAAAGTTTACAAAGTTTTCTTGCAAATAATTCCCAGAGATACACCTACTGGCAAACCGGATTCAAAACGTGGTACGTAAAGCTATATGCCATTATCATTTCGTTAAATGCGCAGTTGATCAACATGTAATACACATAACACAACGCAGAGTTATAGCGAAACTTCGTGTTATAAATGACACATATTTTACTACAAGAAACACGGATAGTATCTCGGTCAAGCGAAGAGGGTTAGTTAAAGTCAGGTTCGATATTTTTCATTATAGGCGATGTACATAGGGTTTAAGTCGTGCTGCATGTGCTGGTTCTCCAACGCGTAAGAAGCTAAATAATCACTAGCATTTTTCGCTATTTCACTCTCATTTCACACATTCATCACCCGAAACTGATATATTTGGGATTTCAACACTTCTAGGCACGTTGGGGAAGTTACTTCTCGTGTAAATTTTACTTTTTTTTTGCGGCCCATGAAGTAAAGCAAAGCGGAACTTATAGTCGAAGAGGAGAGGTACATCTAGGAAAACGAGCGCGATTACAAGCAAGAAATACAATTATTGGAATTATTGAATTTTAAAAATTTCTTCGACCTATAGTTGAGTTTTTCTCACTCGGATACAACTGAAAAGTAAATAAGATTTTGAGTTTGGGAGTAGTATATAGCTAAAATTGGGGCGTGTAAGTAGGATTTTGGAAGTTTTTTTTATTGACTTTAATCTTAAAAGCTTTAAAGTTGGGATATGTACCCCGAGAATTTTGAGGAGTTACACCACCATTGAATGGTATAGGAGAATTCTGTAATTATATTTTTCACAGCACAATGATCGGAATACACACTACAGGTGGCAGCGAAGTTAATGTACTTTAGGAAATTGAATGCTTTAACATTTTTTTTGCTACCAGCAGCTCAAAAGGAAAAAGGAATATGATAAGGTATGAAGTGGAGTAATGTTTATTGATTTTATTTTATTTATTTATTTTTCATTATAGTTCTACGAATATTGATTTTTGCTTCATAAACATGCGGATAAACTTCACTTTTGGAACCCCAGCGTCCGCCAGTTACTGATTAATGTGTACGCTTTACACTATTCATTCCCTTGTAAATAATTCACGAAGTGAGGTAAAGGAATATTTAATCATCTTGAATCCATTAGGCTTATTTACTGGGTACACTTTACTTAATGTCTCGCAAAAAAATCTAAAATTTGCAACACAAATTTAACAAACATTTCCAACGTGAGTGGAAGTATTGAATTGCAAAATATAACGAAGTTTTGAGTAATAGAATTGTGAAATGAGATTGAAAGAGCGAAAAGTACTTGGGACTATTCTGCTACTTGCGTGTCGGGGATGAGCATATGGAGTATAGGTTAAACGTCGTGCGCAACTCGTATATCCCACAAAATTATCTAACCTGACTTTAAATAATCGTATTCACTCACTCGACATGATGTCCAAGATTTTTGTAGCAAAATAGCATCATTCATAGGACGAAGTGTCACCATTAGAAGTCCGTCATATTCATGTGTTGACCAACTGGATTGAATATTTAACGAAATAATAGTGACACAACTTCCCGTGCCATTTTTCATTTTGCTAACTGTCACTAGGAGTTTATAGAAGCGCCAATAATAATTATTTGCAAGGTAATGTGTGATAGTTTGTACACATGGGTCAATAACTTGTGGAAGCTGCGGGTCATCAAGAAAAGATTATCGTTTATGTTTTATTGTCTATTTTCATTATCATTTGGGGAATATTATGAGTTTGTCTCGAAATTATACGGATATCCTTGGCATTCGGAGCCACAGCTTCCGTCAACTATTGATACATATGTGCGCCCTACACTACTCATTCTCTTGTAAATAATTCACACACAACACCTAGCAATCCAAAAAGCGTTTCGAAATCATATGGGTCATTATTATTTCGTTAAATACGCACTCGAATTGATCAGCACGTACAAATATGGCGACATGCGGAAGAATAAGAAAAATCACACACTTCATGTTATGAATGACACGCATCTTGCTAGAAAAATTACGGACACATGTCTAGTAGTGAAGTCAAATGTTTTTAATTATACGCGATGCACTTGATTTTCAACATTCATTCAATATGCTCTTTCACAACTGGAAAGCACAGTTCCAGACACTTTTTTGCTCCTTCACATTTCCAATCCGTGACTCCAACCTTTGTTATATTTTCCGTTTCAATGTTTCAACACATTGAAAATATTACATTCCTGCAAATTATATATTTTTTGAAGCTCCAAAAGTAAAGTTTTTGCGTATTAACACCACACACTTCCAACATTCTTGTAACTTCTACATTTTGGGGAAGTACAAACACAACTTCATGGTCCGCCTCACACTAAACGAAAATTTTCGTACCGCACCTAACTGAATCTTAAGGAAAAAATTAGAAAAAAAGAAACATGTGAAAATGTGATTAAAGAACCGTGAAGTTCAATTTATGTGTTCTAATGCAATTCTATCACCCTCATCATCGGAAGAAAGTAAATCTGAAATCATATGCAACATCTTTCACAGGTGGCAATTGCCAAACGGTTTTAAATCCTCTAGTTAACGCGCTAACTGGAAGAAGAATTAGGGGTTAATTTAACTAACAGTTTGCTCAACTTAACTGTTGGTTATCCCTTAACTAGACATTGAAAAACGGGTAAACCACCAGTTAGAGTTTAAGTGTTAGTTACTATCGAACCTGAACTTTAACCAGACAATGAAAAACTAGCCCTATTCTTTTTGTTGTTTGTATTATTAACCAGGTAATTTGTGAGCTAATATTAACTTGAGTGTACAGAGAAAGAAAATACTCAGGTATAAAATGAATCAAAATAAGGCATTAATTCCATATCTGCCAAAATGTTACATTAATAGACCATGTTCCTTCGTTTTCAGCACACATTTTTCATCTAGAAAATTCTTCTGAAATTAAAATCCGTCATGTTGGATTTATTATTTCATGACTTCATATAACTTAGAACATAGTATGGATCAAAATGAATCCAACGACTCCTTATCTGTTAAAATCGTTCAAGAAATTAAGGCTTTACGAGGTAACAAACTTGCATAATACATATATAGCAGGTGAAAATCCGTTGTTATTGATTTCCGGCATGTTGGATTTTTTTATTTCATAGCTCCATATAGTCTAGGACAGTATGTGAAAATCCGCCATTTTATTAATTTCCTTCACGTTGGAGTTATGAACAGAGTTACAGTGGTAGAGTTTGTTCCATAGTTTTCATGACTCATTTTTAATCTAGTAACCTCTGACAGATAATTTTTATTCTTTTGCAGTTTGTTCTAAGTTCATTACTACTTTTGTACTGGACTATTACTATTAAGATCATGATGTGAGCTGGAAGGGTCGGCTGCATCGCGTCGCGTCGCGTTGCGTGGTTATCGAAATATAACAAAACAACAACTCATGCGCATAGCGCATCGGGTGGCAATTAGCAAAATGTAAGAAAGTAATTGATGTTACTTCATTTTAAATTACATTGAAATATTCAGTGAGTTGCATCAAATGTGATATTCTTCTTATGTTTATTTCGTAAGATGATATATAGTTAGTGGTGAGGTGAGTAAAGTAGACTGTAATTCAAACAAGTGTTGTGCAAGGAATCAATTTTCAGGGCTACAAGAATCAGTTCGTGAGTAAAGTATGGGTAGTGTGTATGAGGTGTGATTATTTTAGCAATAAATATAATTGACTTGCCTTTTTTACAAGTAACCAACCCTGTAAACTATGTGTAAGGTAATGTCCTAGCATATTATACTTAGCAGTACTGGTGTAGTTTATAGCAGGTTACAGTTGTGCATATTTCACAGCATGTGTAAACAAACAAGTGTTGGTTAAAAACTCCAAACGACAATGCTTCAGAAGCTATGTTATGCAAATATTTTTTGGCATTACTATAGTAGTGACGCACCAATTTTAAAATCACTAAAACCAAACCAAAATCACTTAAAACACACACATTACGTGTTCATGGGAGGCGAGCGGTTTACGCAATTGTTTTCTTGCACTTTTTGTATTTTTATATGTTCATATTTATTATTAATAATTCCTTATTTTCCTTTTTCGTAAATTATCTTAAATTACTGAACATATGAACGTGGAGGTTAGGTGCGGTCATGTATCTTTACAAAATATATTTTGACACATATTCACACTTACCTTCAGCACACAGGCGTGTTAACTCTCCCAATTTCCATTAGAAAGTCGTGTACAATTGTTTCGGGGCCTTTTCCTTTCCTTACATAAATATTCTGCTAAATAACCTTCAAAATGCACTTTCCCTCGTCATTTCCATACGATTCAATAACAATAACGCAAGAAATGTCATAATCATCACAAAGACACGCCATTTCAACACTGCCTTACCGCCTTCCACATGACAACAACTGTAATTTTACGCAAAATAGTTTCTTCCGCCACAACATGCAGTTCGTCCTAAAATATATTCAGAACACACTAAAACGATATCATAATTCACTTCAAATGTTACCAGCATCAATATTTACCTTTACTCTCAAACATCACACAATTATCTCAATTCCTCCTGTAAATTTCTAAAAATTGGTGCGTCACTACTATAGTTAACCCTAAGTTTTTTATGGCTAACTAGACAGGAACAAACTAATGATAATTCGAGATTAAGACACACCCAAACAGCTGAGGCTTTTGCGAGTCGAAATGTTATTTAACTCATAATGTACAAAGTTAAATAAATTTTATAAAATGTACAGTTTATACTGCTCATTCCGCAGCAAATAATTCACACAGACACGTCAATACTCACCTGCCGGCCAGCTACGCAAAATGAGTTACGAAAAGTCGAACGGTTCTACATCACTTCCCCGCATATATTTTTACACTGGGAAAACCATGAGTTATTTCTGTTTACCTATATTTTGTGACTAAAGGTTAGGTTAGTTCATGTAGATGGTGACCCCCCTCGTGATTTAGGTCTAAAGGTTAGGTAAAATTTGGTTTGCATTCTAAACTGAATAAATAGCTTCTAGATTACGTTAGGGTAGCTTAGGTTTGGAAATTAGAAATGACATTTTCCTAATGCTAGTATATTGAATTTACCCAGGCTGGTCAGTGTTCTAGAGCTTTGCCCGAAAAATCATATTTCGTAATTCTTTAAATAAATACGGGTTCACTTCCATTCATGGCCGACGCAACAGCAAGAATTACGAGAGAAAATACGTATTTCACATGTTTTAGAACGATGAAATCTTGAAAAGAAAAACAAAAAAAATACCTTTACCTCTATTTTTCGTTAATAAGGTGAAATAAGCTCAAAAGTACTGCAATAAATGGAGTTTAGTGTCTGACGCAGTTCTTCGAGTGACGCTGGCAAAGGACACTGTTAGCGGCACTCAGATAGTATACAGTTAGTTTCGGATCTACCGAAGTATAAGTCCGATTTTGATGCTTGAACTTACATTTGAAAGCTCGTTCCAATACTAAGACACAGGAAAAAAATTGGGTCGCTAGGATCTCCTTGGGACCCCCTAGGGCGCTTTGAAAAAAATATCAAAATGTCACATTATTTTTAGGATATCACTGACCCCAGACCTGCTGAAACTTACTGGATCTTATTCTACGCTTCAATACGTTTCAAGCGGTGTTAAAATCGGTGGAGCGGTTCAAAAGTTACGACTTTTTTTAACCGAATCACAAAATTTTCACAAATGATAGAAAGGTTTGTCCGTCATTCTGTCTGTCCTTTTGTTTTAGCCCCAAATGGGTGGTACCGGGGCGGTTTAGGGGTCCATTGTGGGCCCCCATGAGATATGGAGCAAAATCGATCTTGTATCCTCCCGCCATAGTGACACGTGCCACTTTTTAAATACGAGCCCGTACGGAGAACACTCTCCGCCGCTGCTCCACTCATCTGGGCATGACGTAAAGGAGAAAAATGTAAAGATACATGACCGTACCTAATTTTATCTAACCTTCACTTCGCCATGGTCACTGACTTAAGATAATGTACGTAAAATGCAGGAAAGCAATTATTAATAATGAATATAAACATATGAAAATATATTCTGAAAGGAAAATCTAGTGTTAACCTCGCCGGGACTCGAACCAGGGCTTTTTTGTTTACCAACTCGACGCCTTAACCACCAGACCACCGAAGCAACCTCGCAGATGTGGTTTCTCCGTTGTATTTACAGTGCACGTGTCTCCTACACGTTATAGCGCGTGTGCAGGAGAGAGGAGCATCGGCATAGATGGCTCGTGTTACAGTCTTTTTTTTTTATAGGCAGCCTTACAAAGTAAGTGATTTGGCGGAACTCGCAAAATAGATATCACTTCTTTTGTGAGTAGAATTCTTGCGTCACTCTTCCTTTTACCCCATACGGGATTTTTTACTGTTAAATATTCCCTAATTTGTGGAGTAATGTTTCGTTTCTAATTGTATGAAGAGCAACTATTTTCGTTTTTACGCAGGCTCTTTCCGCCACATCATTTGTACAATATGTACTCAGGATCTCTGTTTTCAAGCAAGGACGCATGATAATTTCTTTAGCAAAATTAAAACTATTTAGAACCTATTATTTTGGAATTTCACAAATCGTCCTTAAGAATTTCTTGCTCCAAATTTCAATACTTAAACTTTCAACTTAAAATTCAACCACACTCCACCATTCTCGTTTAACCTTTTTTTCTTCTTGATGAATAGGCACATTTCACATTTTCAGATTCTATAATCCAACCGTACAACTTGCATGAGGACGATCAAGCGTAAATGTGTTTATGGATCCTTTTAGTAAAATGTATTTATGGATCGTTTTAGTAACCAAGAACCTTATCCCATCTCGTTTCCATTAATCTTTTGTTTCGTGCCTTCAAATTTCGAGAAGTTGGTTCCCAGTCGGTACTCAAACGCGGAACTCTCTCTGTCTCATGACCTGACATCTCTGACCACTTGACCACTGCAGTCATCTATTACCCTATACTGCACTCTGGGTAATGTTTACATGGTTAATCATTGTCATTCAGGGTTGCAGTGACATTCTATTTCATTGATAACAAATAAATTAATAATTCTTTGAATGTTTGCCAGTTCGGAGAATTGCTCTGACTCCTGTTGGTTATACAACTACGCATTTTTACAAAAAAATCACTCGGCAAATTGAATCTGTTTGAGATATCGACTTGGCGCAAACGAACTACTGATAACCTGCTGAAAAGTCATCAAGGTTATGCACATTTCGGTCTACCTTTACTTCAGAGAATTTCTGGGAATCCGTTAGTTCCTTTGGAGAATCCCTTGCGCAACCATCGCACAAGTTCGAAATATGTATTTATGGATAGAGCTGGTTGGAAGTTTTTGAGGGTAATTTGATTCCACATTTCTACTGTTAATAGTATTGAAAATATCAAGTTCTAAAGTTCATTTTCCCACGCTTTCGGCAGCCTGTAGCTCCGAAACTAAGCGGAATTCGACAAATTGCAAAGACATATTTTCTCTTTATTTTGATGAGAACTTTTCGTTCGTAGAGTTTTGATAATGAATTTTAGTCCACCTTGTATATATATTAAAAAAAAAAAATACTTCTGGACCAAGGTGGGCTGGGATTTTTGAATAATACCCGTTTTAGGTCAATGCTGGCAAAGCTGTAGCAAGAGGGATCTTCTGTTCCCACTCATGTTGTCCGTGTCCAGAAATTAAATATTAGGAACTAGCTAACGGAACTAATCTTAGGAACAAGGGGTCAGAGAGCTGCGTGAAGTGTCATTGGAAAGGCCTTGACTAAACTAGCTCAGAGTCTCTGGAGCCGTCCTGCTTAGTTCAGTGTTGCCAGCCCATTTCCTAAAAAAATCAATTATTCAGATTGCTTCCATTCAGTGAGACCTAGCTGCGCCAAATTTGGCATAAACATTGTTCGACACAATGTAAAAGCACTGAGAGGTCCTACGTTGCCAAGCAACCCTCTTAATTTTTTTTTCACATTGCTTTCACTATTTTAGTCATAGCATCACCATACTTACTTTACTCAATAGGAACGTACCACGAATGTTTCTGCTCCCCAGGAACCCCATTGTCAGTGTTGCCAGCGCATGCCAAATATATATATATATATATATATATATATATATATATATGTG
>JAGDQP010000410.1:84676-129715 GCA_022664845.1 Lepisma saccharinum | reverse complement strand
CAAATATATATATATATATATATATATATATATATATATATGTGTATATCTCATGATCCAAGCTCCTGCGTAGCCTAGTCGGTAGCGCGCTCGACTTCAGTGCGAGCAGTCCCGGGTTCAATTCCCGGTGGGGCTAAAAAATTTCGGTGTTGACCCAGCATCGTGAGGACAATTGGGGAGCTGCTGTGAATAAAAGACAGTGAGAGCTTCGGCTCTCCTCTCCCAACCCTTCTGGTCAGTGTGGGAGCAGTAGGCCAACTCCTCCCTTCGGGGAGAGACCTCATCCATTAGTGGATTGAATATGGCTGTGATTTATTATTATATCATGATCCAGAAGGTGTAGAGACATGCATGAGGTGCCGTTCGAAAGGTAGTCAAAGTGTACGTACATCAACAAAACGGCCATTCCGCGCCAAAGTGAGCCTGACCACGAAAATTTTATTTTAATAATTATTCATTGTTGAGTATTCAATGAAAAAAAGAGATATCAAAGTTACCCGAGCGGGCCAAAAAACTTACTAAATTTATTTGTTGGGTATTTAAATAGTTGAAAAGGGGGATTGAGTCAGTAATTTACACCTGAAAAACTGTTATATTAGAAACACTGCTGGTGTATCTCGTAGTGCTGAAAGCTCATATCTGAGAATTGGTATAGTATCCAGTAATAAGAGATTACGAAGTGGTGTATGTTTCTCCTTGTAGATATATCACTTATTGTTGGAATTTCAAGTGTATTTGTCTGTGCTCTGAGATATTCCGTCCGTTACGGCAAAAGTAAGAAAATCTCTTTTATTGTCCAATTAAAATACTTTGGTGTGAAATTAACATGCTTTTAGTTAGTTATACACACGACAACTATGACTGAGAAATTGGAAAATGAATTATAGTATTTTGTTAAAAAAAAACAAAAAAAAAAAACTGCATTTCAATTATTGTTCCGTCCGTTACATAATGATATGCATGTTTGTAGCGTACTACCTGTCCTTTTCCTACGTACTTGATGACTTGAATTCCAACTACAAGTAACACGCAATGAAAGCCTAAGGCTTCATTGAAACAAAGATATAACGTATTATCACTGTACATTAATAAAATCACAATATAAACTTTGCCGTATATTCGCGCCATTCAAGAATACTTATAGCCTATATTTAAGCGTATTCTTTGTGAAATACTAGTTTTATTTTGGCTACTGATATTTAGCCAAAGTATTCCATTTGGGTTTTCCTTAAAAGTATTCTTGAGGATTTGAAGACAAAATTCACGTTCGATAAATTGTGCATATTCACGGATGGGTGTGCAACGCAATTTAAAAATAAATGCACTCTCTCGAACTTGTGCTTTGTAAACTCATATTTTGAAGTAAATACCGAATGTTGTTTCTTTGTAACATCGCATGAGAATGGGGCAGGTAGACGGTGTGGAAAGATTAGTAAAAAGAGTAGTACTTTTACGAGTGAAGAATCGGGAAGTCGTTCTAAATAATGCACAAGATTTTTTGATTGTCCTTCAAAAGTTTGTGGAGGAATAACAATTATGTTCATAGATGATACCAAGTTCCAGAAGTTTGTGCCATTTCTTGAACACAGATAGCGTTCAGTCAAACTTATACCGCACTTACAACAGAAACATTACTTCAGAGCCTTTTGAAAAAATCAGGAAGTAGCAGATTGCACCGCAGCATCAGAATTGAATGCGTATAACGTGTTCAGCGTTAAAAGTGACTGAGGATTCAGAGTCAGAGCTATATCCCAACAATTGACCATCACAGAAACTGTGCTACACTGATGTTTAAACTGATAAAGATGAAGGTGCCCAATGAAGGACAGCGCAGATTATTGCAAATGATGTCACAGAGGTACTATATATTATTTTTTAATTTGTCCGAAGGGGGAGGGGAGGGATTAAGACAAAACATTTAATTTGTAGGAGCATGTCAAAGGGAGTCTGATCGAAGAAGATGGGGGGAAAGTGATCTTCATAAAAACAGCTCCTGGATTTATGTCAGCTTTGCAAGATATTTTCTTTTCTTATTTGTTATTCAGAATATCTTTTAGAGAAAGATAAGAAAGTCACAATTCTTATGTTAAGTAAAGAAATTATTTCGTAACACTTTTCGAACCTAAAAGAACTACTGTAGAGCAGAGACATTTTTTACGTCTCCCACCGTCTACTTATTAAAACACTTGCTAATAGTTGATAATAAGCGTTGCTCTAACGGAAAAGATGAAATATGATAGTGTGTATATACAGCTAGGTAAGTTTCTTAAGGAGCAGCGGGGCTTGTCCTCCTACTACTTTAAATTTAAATTCCCTGATAGTTGATATTAAGCGTTTCTCTATATGGGGAAGAGCGAAATACAATAGCGAACAGTGGTGTATATAAGCATAATTGAAACGGTCTTAATTTTTGTAGTAGTTCAGTGTTGCCAGCACTTTAAAATCCCTGTTTCTAGAGATTCTGCAGTTTGGAGGATTAATGTATCATATATGAAATATTGCAGACACCCCTTGCATCTTAAGTGTTCCTAGTATCGAAATTGTACACGACAACTAGGTTACACTTCTTATTGTTTTGGGGCTATACTGCTTTAAGATGTTAAAACAGTACCCCCAGGCTCGTACTATTTTCGGAAGTTTTATGTTGCGTTCGGTGATGGCTGTCTAAACGGACATGTTACTCGTTGCACTCAAGAGTTCGGAAAGAGTGAATGAACATAACTTCGAAAATCAGCCTCAAAATGGATCTCCTGTAGACTGAATAAGGAACACCTAAAGCAATAGATAGTTTCAGGAAGTCGAAGCTCTTATGAAATGCCAAAGGTGATTTAGCCTAAACACGTGGAAAAACTTGGCTACACTTCTCTATTAGACACCAATGGTTTAAGGATTTTTAACCGCTTATGAGATGAAACCAGTATTTCCAAGACTAAGCTGTCTACGTCTACACGCTCACAGTTGTTTAAACTCCATCCTAATGTAGATGAGATTGCCGTAGCTGGTACAGCCTGTTTGCTCTCCTGCACAGAAACGAGCTTCCGATTAAGTAGGTGAAGTGACATTGATTGGTAGCTTCATGAATGACTATCTAAACAAAGTGCTTATATTCTTAACTTGATTTACTGTTTTTCTCCTTCAGGCGTCCCACTTCAGTGATTGCTGTAATCACGTAAAGTCTAGCTTTTGGTTCTAGAATCATGCATGCTTTAACTACACACGACAAGTAAAGCTACCTACACACGGCCTATACGCTACACAAGACTTTCATCATGCTCGCTATCGCTACACACGACGTATACGGTTTTAATCACGCACGCTAACGCTCTAAATAGCTTTATCGCTTCGTTTTAATCATATTAATTGTCCTGAAGACGGAATCAGATTAGTCTCCGAAACGTCGGAAACACACTTTCCTCCACGGAAATGCTTAAAATTTTATAAAAACGTTTTTTGACTACATTTGTAAGCTGGGATATCACACTTATTGAACGATTAGGAAAATCTTACGTAACAGCCGTTTCATGGTTGTCTAAAGAAATCGAGAACGAGTTCCCAGACAGTTGGTTAACAGACCTGTGATAAAAAGTCACTAATATTAGTCATGATAGATATAATCCAAACAAGGGAAGTATCGCGAACAGTACTAAAGGAAAATCCCCATCTGAGCAAGCATTTACTGTGTTACTGTTGGCCTTTTAAATGTATAGTGCATTATGTACTTCTGCAACGTAATCGAAGGATAAATTTCACCATATATTGTCAGCAAATGGATCGGCCATAGACAACTTTACATGAAAAGGACTCAGCAATAGTGAATTTGTGAAGTGCGATTCTACAACAGAACAATACGAGACCCGATGCGGCTCTTCAGAGACAAGCATTTAGTGAGCTTCCAGATAAGTAGCATGTTACCTACAAGCTTACCAATCGCTGGAAGGTTTATATTCTTGATAGAACGACGTTGTATGTTTAGTGTTGTCTGGTGTGTGCCATTACTTCCTTATTCACGTGGTATATTCCTAGAAGGCGGTCTGGGTGGTCGTGAGGTCAGGCGTCAGGATAATGCCTGAGAGCTTTCGAGTTCAGGTTGGGACATGGATCTTCATGGAATTGTTTAAATTTTATGCATTCACTCATATAATCGGGACGAACCGAAGTCAGTAGTTACTAAAAGTAGCCGAAAGAAAAGTTTATATACTCAGAACTTAATTTACAAATTAATGTACGATATTTTTTGCATGCATATTCCAACTCAATTACATAAATTAACATTGTTAATTAATTGTTTTTCTAGGAAAAGTACTTCTAACTAGATAGGCCTAAAATATGGCAGCAGTTCAGAACACTCCAGTCTCAGAAATAATTCGAAGTAAAGAAGCTGTGGAAGATGAACCGAAAAAGAAATCCCGCGAGGATTGGAGGAAAGCGAAGGAGCTTGAAGAAGCCAGAAAGGTTAGAATCCATTTTTTGTTGCGTTTAATATTTGTGTTCAGAGGAATTTCAAAACTTCTGAAAACTGTTTCTCAGGTTATTTTCAGAAGGAGAAGAATTATTGAAATCACTGAGTTTCGTCCAAGTACCAGAATCCTTAGTTTCAGGAAGCTGTTTTCAATATATTTTGTAGATTGATCTCATGGATCTTGTGTTGTTGTTTATTCTCTTTTTAGAGACTGTCAAAATGTTGAGGATTGGGTGAGTTGATAATATTATTATTTCTAATTTTCTTAAAAAGGCTTAAAAATAAAGAAGACACATCGTTACTGGATGTATTCATAAAGGTATCCCGCAAGGGTCTTGTTTAAGACCAGTATTATTTTCAGTTATTACTCTTTATAAATTTATCTGAAATGCTAAATCAAGTTGATGTGATGTGAATTTGTACAAGGTTATTAAAAATTCAGATGATAGTTGTAATATTAGGAATATTACTTTGTTTCTGTGTGTGTGTGTGCGTGTGTGTGTGTGTGTGTGTGTGATTTCTTGGTCCAGAAATATTTTTTAAAAAAATGTATTTAATTACTTTTATGATATGTGTGTATATTGTATAGTAAGGTGGAATAACTTTGGGTTCCGGCTGGACATTTTTGAAACAAAACTTTCAAATGTTTGTGATTCGGTAGCGGTTCACACGAATATTTTGAAAATCGTTCTAAAAGATAATCCAACCTTTCTAGTTTATTTAGTAAACATATGATAGTGTATTAGTAAGTAGTTTTTGAGTTAAGTTTGTGGCGTGCAAGAATTTTTCTTCAAAATTACAGTCCTGTAAAATTAGGTCAGCTCAGTTTAGAGCATAAGTTTTCTGAAAACATGGGATATAGTACATTAGTTTACGTATGTTCAATAGAAAATCTCCCAGTTTGGGGTTCCTAGCGCAAACTGAATGAAAAAAGGGCTTCAGAAAAAATAGCGTGGGATTGGGTAAAATTGGGGTGACTTACCGTACCTGGAATATAGGTACTAATTGAAGGAGATGATAAGATAAAATTAATTGTATGGGTGGTAACAGCACAAGGAAATGACAAAAATAATATTTCAAGACTTGTTATTGATGTTTCAACAAAAGTGAAGATCTCAAAGTAAAATTTATTAAAAAAAAAAAAAAAAAAAAAAAAGGTGAGAAACTGTTTTCAATGGCAAGAATCTGACGTTTCTATAGTAGATGTATGCGCCACCGAACCATCAATCGTGAAACAGGGATTGCTTGTTTTCTCAGTGACGTCTTGCGATCAGTACAAATTAGCGTAACTCTTCTTGGATTCATCCAAGAAAAATCACAGAATTGTGGGCTTTCGTGAGATACCCCAAATTCATTTTTATCACTTTGTGATTTGCTTCAGAATGTTAAACTGACGGGTACCCAGTCATACCATGTAATGAGGTGACTTTAGGCAACTCTTAGGTCTTCTGTAGGAATCTACACAAGTTAAAACTATAGTAGCTATGAAAAATATTTTTCGGTTCACCCAGTAATTTTCAACAGCGAGAAGAAAGTTTGCGCGACCGAAAGTCACCCCACTTCACTGTATATGAATTGTTTTCATTACTATTTAATTTAATATTCGGACTTTCTGATGGAGCCACTCTTTCCTATAGAGAACTTTTTAGCTTGAACTGGGATTATCATTACTATTATTTTGTTGGGTGTGTGGAGAAGATATTAAGTGTTATTTTTCACTCTAGCTCCTGTGCGTTGGGAGAAAGCGGCTATTTTCAAATTAAATTTGTTTTTCTCGCCCAGTGGCAGAAAGTGCTATATAAAGTCAGCGGTTGCGGGATCGAGAGCAAGTACGGTATTGGGAGAGCTTTATATTTGCTTTTCATTTGGTTAGGTTTTGCCATTTTAACATTTGTTCCATAAGTTTTCTAATAGCATACACTTATTGGTGCATGTTATATCTAAAATGTAATGACCATATTGTGTGTTGTAGGATAGATAAATCACTTTTTTAATGTTTTTTTATAGGCTGGCACTGCTCCTGCAGCAGTTGATGAAGAAGGCAAAGATATAAACCCACATATTCCCCAGTACATAGCATCGGCGCCATGGTATTTTGGAGCGAAAGGTCCAACGCTTAAACATCAACGTCCACAACCTGAACGAGAGAAGCAGTTCTCCAAGCAGGATGAATGGTACAAAAGAGGAGTGAATATCGTAAGTATTAATAACTCTATCTATGGCTTACCGAACTTGCACAACCTTTCTATATATTTTCAGTTTCAACTTTCTTGATATTAATCGCGAAGTTAGGAGGTTCTGGACTAATTAGAACCATAAGTTATCCCGTTGCTAAGCAACTTTTTATTCCTTCGACGTAACCTTGTTTTTGCGTGTTACATATGCTCCCAAGTACTTAAATTTGCTTACTTTGTCTATGATTCCTTTCTGAACTGTAGTACATTAACTTTGTGTTTGATTTGGATTATATCGTCACCTTGGAGCCAGAAGTTACTAAGTCCAGTTTTTGGCAAAATGGAGTTAACCAAAAAAGTAGTGTTACAAAACGACCTCCAGTGGCTAGAAGTGTTAAAAATATAACTAATTAATACTGATTTGAAATGGAACTTTAAAGTTTATATTTTCTTTTTCTCAAAAGTAGCTGAAGCGAACATAGTATAACTTCTGGTTCTAAGGTGAGGATATATTCTTCAATATGTAGAAGGCTGAGATATTGCTATTCTATTTCCGAAGGGGATCCACTAGGCTTTTATCTTGGAGTGTCTAAAAGTCATGAAATTGAGTTTAAGGTCATCAATTTAGTCAAATAAGCCTTGTAATTTTCAGCTGTTTTTAATAGTACGCTTGCCTTTTTTCCAAATGTGCAGAAGAATATTCTCATACATTTGAAGCATTAAGAAATATAGTTACCCATGGCACTCATATCTTGTGAGTTCGGGTGTGGCATTCTCGGGTTCCCTAACTGGTCCAAAGAATTCTTCATCTTTTTGTTGTATGCAAAAGTCGTGGATTTTTCAACTGAATTCTATAGACACGATCACACGTGTAACCAATGTTCGAAGTGGAATAGAAACAGGAACGGTATGTTTTCCTAATATTTGCCTAGATATAGCAAAAAGTGATTTATAAGAACATGCATACCTTGTGTTTCGGTAACGGTATGCTTTTAGCTTTCAAAAACCTGAGCTAGTGTGTGATACGGTCTCGCTTCTACCATTGCATGTAACCCAGAACACGAAGTAAGAATAATAACTTGTATATCTCTAAGACGACAGCCTAGTTGGTCTAATTGTTACCGCCGCTGTCTGCTGATCGTGGGGTCCCGGGTTCGATTCCTGGCTCTGCCAAGAATTTATTTCCAAAGCGAGAGGGTCTGGAACGGTGCCTACCCAGCATCGTGTTTCAATTGGGGAGCTGCTGTGAATAAAAGACAGTGGCGATCACAGCTGAGAACTTCGGCTCTCCTCTCCAAACACGTCTGGTCAGCGTGGGAGCAGTAGACCTCCCTCCGGGAGAGGCATCATCCAGTAGTGGATTAAATATGGTTGTGAGTTATAATTATTATATCGCTAAGACAGTCATATGGAGCGCGCTTTGCACGGGAAGCATTTAAATGCAGCAATCCTAAATCGTTATTTAACTCCCTAAATGAGTGGAGACGCTGCTGTATCGCTTTCCTACACCTGAAAGTGGAAGAAACACCCCCATGTCATCGAAATCCTGACCGTTTTTCCAACGTGACCTGTAGGAGCTTTATTGGATGAGAACTGTATATGGATGTAGATAAAGTTGTGGATGATGACTTCTTATAACAATAAAGGAACTTTTGTCGTAACTGATAATCTTAGAACAGATTTCCTACATTCTTCACTATTAACCACTTAACAATTATTTTACGAAAATCGTTCTAAAAATGTCGAATTTATTTTTCTTACTGGATTGTTATCGTTATTAAGAATGTATGTTACTGACAATTAGAATTTTTAATTTTGATCACTACAAATGTTAATTAGGGGGAGGGGGTAAAAAATTACTCAAATTAAAACCCCGAATATATTCGTTTAGTATCAGGAGTTAAGAATACACAATTAATATATTATGGGTAAGTATTTTATGACCGGTTATCACTAAATGTGTTCGGGAACTGCTCCGAAGAAGGGAGGCGGATAAATTTTAAACTACAATACAGCACACGTCACTTCCAGATATTTTTTACAAGTTACCGATATTAGAACTCCGAATATATTCGTTTCCACGAGAACACATCGTATAAAATACCTTAGAATGTACTTATTTCACGACCAATTATTACCAAATATATTCTGGAATTTTGTATGCCATACTGCAGTTTATGCTATTCACATGAAAGTCATTGAAGCACGGAAAAGTTTCAAGAACATTGCTGAAGCAAAGGTAAAAATATTTTATATAAACCGTACCACATAGCAGTTCAAATCTTTATTGCTCTTACATTTAATTTTCTTTAAAACGTGAAGTTGTGTGCTCTCTTGTGGCTGTCTATATAACTAACTACACGTAACATATGAATTTGAGGTTTAAAACTATTTACAGGGAATTGTGGTTGTTCGAGTATTTTTTGGTGGTTTTAATATGCAAAAATTTAAATCCCGAATGTATTCAAGCTTTTACGTTAAGTAGTTAGTATAAACAGTTCTTTTTATAATACTCTTAAATGAGTTGGAACTGCCACTGAAGCTCTCACCGTAACAGTAGTCACTGGAACTGTGATTCATATGGACTCTTGATTTTCAGTACGTTGACAACTTAGTAAGTAATTTCCCATATCATATAATAAGCCTGTGCTACAAACACATTCCTCAATACATGTGCGCCGATCCGAATTACCTCTGGTTTTAACCCCTTATACAATTGTTTTATGAGATCGAGACAAGCTAAATCGCTTCCTTGAGTCGAAAATGGTACGAAACCTAAATTAATGAAAATCAGTTGAACGAAAAACCAAATCCCCGTCTTTCCGATTGCTTGTTGGGTGCTCTATCAAGCTGCCGGGTGGAACGACCCGATCCTGTTTATTAATAACGCCCTAAACGAGCTGGTGAACTTTTAAGGACGGAACTTAAAGGCTTTTGGGAAGTGAACTCCGTGACACTGTGTTCAGTGGGCTTCCACGGAACTTGAAGTTGTGAAGACGCGAATGTGTTAACCTCTCGACCAATCGGAGGTCTTAGATCTGTACAGGTGTTGTATTCATCGAGCTTGAACCAACCTCACTCTGGTAGTTAGTGAAGCAGCCGACCGGCAGTCATATTATGGGTTTCGATTCTGCGCAGTATTAGCAACCAATTTTTCTGTGCATATTCCGTCTTATATTAACACGTAAGGTATTAATCCAGAAAAGGATCTATTGAACAGAAATAACTTCTGGTGTTCGTCTTTAGAACCTTTCGCGATTATGCCTCGTTGTTTTCAAAGGAGTCAAAACGACGCTCTTTTAATCAGAATTCTCTATATGGACTGTAAGCATCTTTGACTCAGGCTCCCTTATTTTCATTCGGACAGTTCATGGGAAGTAAGGAGGCTAGGAGACAGTGGGCATATTGTTTGTTGCTGCGGACTGCACTTGAACACTATGGGCGGTGTTCAAGAGGTGAGAAACAAACTTAGCTGCAGTTCGTTTTGTTCCGCTCATTGTCCCCTATGCGTTGGCATGTCTCGTAAGACATTCCAATGATCTAGATATCGTGGATGCCCTGCCTCTTGTCTTGAAGGACGATTTCACGCACTGTGGTGATCATTTCGAAAGTCGTTGCAAGACCAAGATAGACTTGAACATTCCTTAAGATCGACAGTTTCCCGGTTGAAATGCTTGAACAACTCAAATGTTCTTGATTGGCGTACAGCGTAGCCACCAAAAGCGTGTTTTAGCATTAGTTGCGCTTGTGCCGCAGTTTTGTTGCGCTTGAACCCACAGCTTTAACATCAGACATTTCGACGGTTGAAGAACTCCCAAAAAGATGGCGTAAGGAGAAATATCAAACTAGGAACACTTACCTTAATAAACGTTGTACACTACGAGACACCTATTTCGGACGGGATATTCAAATACTTAAAGCTTTTAATTAGCATTTCATGTATTTATGGCATACCATTGTTTCATCTTTTACTGACTTTTCTTCATGGTACTTGTTTTCAGACTCAAATTGCAACCAAGTACAGAAAGGGAGCTTGTGAGAATTGCGGAGCCATGACTCATCAGAAGAAAGATTGTATGGAACGGCCACGGAAGGTTGGAGCGAGGTTTACAGGTAGGTAGAGATTTGTATGTGAGGGACACTGTAGCGGACATAAACGATAGTCGTACAGTGGCCGACTCCAACACCCTAGTTTTTATTTATTTATTTTTTGTGTGATTCTTCAATTTCAAAAGTGTTGTTACTACCTGGTAAAAGATTTATATGGAATGAATATTTTGTACTTGAAGTAATGTCGAATTTATTTTTGTTCTATGAAGACTATAAGTCTTGTTTATAACGAAACGAAACGAAGCAATCGTTTTGTCATTCATTCATTTTATTAATTCACTTAAGTTATTCGCGGACTTCGGATCGGCAAAAGGGAGGCATGTGGACCCACTGAGTTTTCTCAGGATTTCCTTAAATTTTATCAGGCAAATGTCGGGCTTGTACATTTCTTTCCTATCCTTGTGCGCGGAGTGATCACTGAGAGACGTTATCCCTCAAAAGTGATAATCTTAGACCAGAAAGTTGCTAGTTCAGCCCATAAAAGAATTAATTTATTCAGAGAGATGAGCTGAATTTATGACTCTCATTATAAAGGGAAGATTATTAAACGTGATTCACATCCCTAATGTAAGATATTTGTGCATTGGTGCATCAATTTATTAATTCACATAATTGAGTGTAATTCATGGATAAAATTTGTGAAAAGACCGTGACAATGCTTAAAGGGATTCATATAATGGCTGTATTCATTCAATCGTGTACTCATTGAAACTTGTAATTGGTGTAGTTAAGTATCATGAATCTATGCGGTAATTGCTCAAATGAATTAATGTACACAATATTGTGCATTCATTTATACTAATTCATTCTACACTTTACTGAAAATGACTTAAGTCGAAGTATGTAATAACTGTGTATAGTGTTTTGTGCACGTGATTTTTTTCAGGAAATTACGTAAATACAGTTCCTTTCCTGTATATTCCAATTTCATCTATTATAGAGGTTGTTTCCGATCTATAGTGATGAGTTTCAGATGCACCTCAGGATATTCCATGATTCCACTACCACTGATGGTGCTTTATTTAATGACCCTGGATTCCGAGTATTGCTTGGCATTGAAGGAGGCTAACACGCAGTGTAGTGCCAGTGCCCGTTTGAAGAGACCGAAGGCGCAATAGTTTATCGTTGAGACATCCGGATATATCACTGGGATGTGGGTGAAGGGAATAGTACGGATACCATTGTCTTCTGTGATTTGTTGAAGGAACAAGACCGTCGAATGAGAGAGATGGCTGGATGCCTTCCCTTGATGTATCCAGACTCGAATTGTTTCCCTACTACACAGATGAGGTGTGTCATGGGGATGAATTGGTTTCAGGACGTTCGTTAACCTGATAATAATTGGAGTTCGCTTTGGCATTTTTAGCGACATGGTGTATCTTAGGAACTCTCCTTTTTAACAGATACCAGCAATGAACATGAATCCCTTGTCAAAACTTTCACTACAATCATGGTACTATCTTTGGAAGTCTTTACCAAAAATAATAACCAGTGTAGTTGAATTTTTTTGTATAATCATTAATAGCATCGCATTATTACATAATCACCGTATTTTTTCGCTATTTTTTGTAAGAAAATAACAATGATTGAGAGGAGGAATCATAAACAACATTTACTCGGTTCCACCTAAATTTCTGTAAACCCTATATTATTAATAACATTTATTGTATAGTTGGCTATAGAAAATTGCAGGCGCCTGTTGCAGTCATTGATGTAACCATATGCCTCATCCAATGTGCCAACATATTTCCACCTGTCGCCAGCTAGATTATGCCCGTAGAGTCTCCGACAATTAGTGTGACGTTCTGCAATGTGTTTTGGCAAAAGGTTCTGAACGCGGCTCTTTCTGACGTGAATTGCCTTGAGGAATGTTTCCAGACGGTTTGCAACGCCTCTCTGTGTACGTGGGTGCTCCCCTGTGACGAGAGCCTGCACTTTTCGGATAGTAGCTGGTATACGGCTCATAGTAGGATGGGTGTTGGCTTGTTTCTGACCTACAGGAATCGCCTTACTCCTCTCCTTTTAATACCATCTTCCACATTTGAATCCCCGTTCTCTGCACATGTTGATTATGGCCCTAGAACCGTATTTAGCGTCGGAAAGAGTTGTTATGTAGCCTTTCGTGTAGGGATCGATCTTCGGGTGCATTCTTCTACACGAACGTTCACCATACTTTTCACGAATAAAACAAGGTCCAGTGTGTCTATTCGACCGATGATGTCATACGCGTACACTTCACACTAGGTGGCGCTACTGACGCATCTCAGAAATCGTCACTGTAGATCGGAAATAATCTCTGTATATTGCCTATCCGGCAGGTTGCTATATATGCTTGAGATATGACAAGTATGTGTTCATTACAAACTTACCTCCAATATGAGTGTCCATCTCGCGGGTTCTAAATCGTACGACGATATGACGCCTATAAACACGATAATTTTCAGGAAGGTTAAGAACATGTACGATTAACGAAGCTGTCAGAAAAATTGACATTATCCGAACTATGGTATGAAGAAATCCGAAATGGTGGTCTTATGCTGAAAGGCGGTGTTTTCATATTGTATTGCAAATTAAAATGCAGTTACCTGATTTAGGAACAGAGAAACTTCATTGAAAAACTAGGTTTGTGGTGGAAACAAAAAATAAAACAAAAAGCTATTATGTTAAAAGGTAGGGGAAAATTTATTTTAGACATTTAGCGAATACAGAAGGAAAGAAACGGTGATATTAAACAAATAATAATAGAAACCTGAGTTGTAGTGTTCTTCTATTACATTTTGTTTATTATGTAAAACCATGATATATTTCACAAATTCTAATGTAAATTTAAGGCTGGTACTATTTTATGGATAAAAATACTTTCATAAACCACTCGTTCTTTATAGCATCAGCTGTTTCATGTGAGATAGCTTTTATATTATGAGAGATAAGATGCCAGAAATTAATTATTTTCGCATTTCTAATACGCTCCATTAACCTGGTGTTATATTTATCTGACAAGTGATTTGGTAAACTTCATTTTTTGTGTTGTTTGGAACATAATAACTTCAAATTTGGGTAAAATTTTATTTAACATTTTACAGGGTTTGAGGGCAGATTTCAATATTTTTTTTTTTTTCGTAAATTTTCTTCATCCTGTCCGTAATTGGAGTCATTCCATTCCAAATCATCACAGCTCCCAACCCGACCGTCTCAGATTTCCACGAAAATTGTTTGGATGGTAGCTGACAAATAGTTAATGTATATTTGCAAAATATTAGCTTTAAGTGATACACGGTATTTATACAGCAGGCTTGCCAAACTTGAGGAAAAACGTAAAAAATATGCGCTCATGATCAACAGCAAAACCTCATAACTTTGTTTCTAATTGTGATAAAACACTTATCTTGAACTTGTTTTGAAGCTAAGGAAACATTGTTTTGATAAAAAATATTATTACATAAAAATATTGCATTTTTCATTTCAAGGTCGCATAATGAAAATGTTAACCCTGTTTTTAGGAATAAAGTATATTATATAGTTAAATGCAATCTATATCTGGTGTAAATTTCATTTTGGAATGACTTCAGAAATAGAAGTTTAAAAAAATCACTTAAACTTTTCTTGTTCTAAACATGCTTAATGGAAAATTCAGGCATGTCTGAAAGTCTCTCACTCGCCATGTAGTTCCCATCTAGCTGTAGTTATTGTGTGGTAAACCAGTAGTACAAGGGGCTGGTACTATTTCTGTGGACATATACTTCTGTGAGTAGGAGGGTTGCCAGTCTTCTCGATTTTGTCGGGACCGTCCAGATTTTCAGCCCGATACAATGTGTTTCTTTCATTTTGTAATATGTTCCGTCTTTCATTCGTTTGCTCTTGATCGGTGATGTTCCAGCACTATTTAAGCTGCCATTCAATAACTGCAAAGGTTATCCTGTCCTGTATGTTGACACTTCAGTGTCACTTTCCTCATCAGTTGCCGTGCTTGGAACTTCCTCACAAGTAACATAATCCTCGTTAATTTGTTTTCTACTATGTAACTCTGTGGCTTACAGAACTCACAAGTTCATCGCCACAGTAAATAACATTCGCCGTTGAATTGCATACTGGGCAAGGTGAAGCCACTTTTTAGCACGAGCATCCACTTCTCGAAGATCGCTTGTAATATTGTCATCCTAACGACGTGTCGATCTTCCCAATGCCCACTTTCCGTCAGTCTTACCAACCACGATGAAATACAATCTTTGTTTTTTTTTTTACCCGATTGAGCTAATTTTTTTCCTATATTGTCACAGATCATTTGATCATGGTAGCAGTTTTTTTTAATCATCTATGGTTACACGTTCGTTAATTGTTTTCTATTATTGCTGTGTCCTTTCATGTCAGATGGTTTGCAACATTGTGCCTTAATGTATTTCTTATGCGTTGTCTTATAGGCACTCAAATTATTCTACTGATCAGGGTTTCCGCCTTTCTGTTCAATCAAGTCGAGACATGCTCTGTATCGCGGATCTGGAAGTACAGTGTACTTCCATGGCGGAAAAAAAAATACCATTTGTAGGCCTTTCTCTTTTAAGGAACAGCGTAAACTATTGAAGTTAAAAATTACTACTGATTTACCTAAAATAAATTGTGCTTTTCCTATTACAGTGCCTCGATATATCGAACCTCAAGGGGGAACGAGAAAACTTGGAATTATCGAGGATTTCGATATACCGATGTTCGATTTATCAAAGTGATATATAGAGGTTCACAACAAAAAAAATCGGTTATGGATGCGTTTCTCATCACTAACTTTATTTAATTAAAGGGTACTGTATTTTAATTTTTGAAATGTCTGATGACAACGAAGAGGGGAGGGGGAGTTGCATGCGATAACAACTGTAAACAATGGGTTGCAATGGTTATAGATTGCAACATGAACGATTGCCGTTCAAAGAACGAACCGAATTTTGTCTAAATACAGTACAGTATTATAGATTTTATGAAAAGAACTTCGATATATAGAGGTTTTCCAATCAAAACTTTGGAAGTAGAGGTGCGGTGCCAAGTCAAGCAAGTATGAAAATTCGAAATATCGAGGTCTTCCTGACCATTCCTTCGATATATAGAGGTAAAAATACACATGGGAGTGATAACAGGTTCAAGGGGAATGGAAGAACTTCGATTTATCAAGGAATTCGATATATCGAGGTTCCACTGTATTAATAAAGACCTTTTATACTCGCATTTTTAAAATTCACCTTCACCTGGTTCCGGGAGTAGTGAACTTGAGAAAAATTTATTATTTAAGCTATAAAAATTTATGTTTTACCTACGCTTCTTAGGAGATGTAAAATTAATTCAATTTGTAATTATTAATAACTAACTTCCCGAAAACGTCTTTCCTATACATATAAACGTACAAGTAACACTGAAAACTATCGTATTTTTTCAAAGTAACAATCAATGGACACACAGGTAGAGTCAAGTGAAGTAACAGTCAACAATGAAATATTCTCCGACAGTTCAATACACGGTTGCCACTTGTGGTGAATCTTCTGTGCTACAATTTGAAAAACATTCGTAGTGTGCAAAGAGTTGCTTTTTAAGTAGAAAAGAAAATCAAATTTGTAAAGGCTTACAGAAATAATATGTGTAGTTTTATGCTTATACTATTAATCGTTCAAATAATGAAGTATTCTCTATGAATCAAGTGAAAATCCAAATAATCTGCGTCCTAAAAACAATTGAAGATACACTTATTTACATATCATGTGACCTTGAAATGAAAAACGCAATATTTTTCTGTATGTAATAGTATTTTTTATCAAAACTATGTTTTCTTAACTTCAAAACAAGCCTAAGATGAATGTTCTTTCACAGTTAGAAGACAAGTTATGATTTTTTACGTTTTTTTCTCAAGTTGGCAAGCCTGCTGTATAGATATCGTGTTTTATATTTGTACATTACTATATGTCATCTAGTATCACCAATTTTCGTGCTAATCCGAGATGATCGGGTGATGGTTTAGCGTGGAATTGCCCATTGATATAACGGTAAATTTATCCTCTTATTCTCTTTTCACGTGCTTTCCTTTAAAATGTTTCAGTTGTGCGCGCTGTACCATGCCATTAATTAAGTCTTAGTGGTACGAATGTTGAGACCAGGCGAAACGAAAGAAGGCCAAATTTATATAATTTGTGCAGTGTGGTCTGATTTTGCATATAGAAGATATCTTACTAGCAGAGAATTGTAGTTTAAATTTAAGAGCGCTGTTTTCGTAGAGGTATTACGTTGCGTGGAATATCTTGTATAAATTATCTGTAACTACCAATTTACGTTCTTGACGTAGCATACAAGAGTTCTTTGCTTATGGTGATGTGTGCACACTTGGAACTATTGGCCAATTTAGATTTTTAATAGCTTGTGTTATGTCTGAGAGATGATGTCTCTTGGCGAGCAGTTTCAGGGGCGATGATAGAGGAGGTGCAGCTAGGGCTTTGGTTTAAGGTACTATCCATGGAAAAATTAGGATACCATGCCAAATTTTGAGTTAGAAAGGCTGGGATCAACGTGTTTCCCTAGTACCATTCCAAAGTCCGCGACCGTGAACGCGAAACTTTGGGCACTGGTTGCTATTTTAATTATGATAGAGTTCCTTGTAGATGCTACATAGGACATACATAGCATGTCCTTGATCTGGTGCGACTGATTTTTAGAGGACACTCGAAAAAATATTTTTAATCCTCCTCCTTTAATATCATTTTGTCTGTCTGTAACGTAGGCAAGAGTCTCAACCTCAAAGCAAATAGAGTGAGAAACTGTTTCCAGATTCCAGTTCATTGACTTCTATTAATCTAGCCATTATTAATCTGGTGACTGATAGGTCCATGCCATTAGCTTCCTTCAGTACTATCTGATCGTTCAATTTCCCCCTTTAATTTCACTGTATCTTATTGACGCTTTGGAAATAGTCAGAAATCAGAAATTCAGCGAATGTGAGAAATGTTCAAGATCTGGGATGTCTTGTCTTACAAATGAATCATTATGGGCAGCTCAGCATGTCTTTGCAGTGCCCTACTCTAGCATTATTCCATCGTCCGTCAGTGTGGATGATTCCAATGTACATCTGTTTACCCAAATGCTTGGTGAAAATTTTATGTACAGTGCTTTTAGGCATTCCAGTACGCTTGACGATTTATCTTACAGATACACGAGGGTCTGATCCAAGGATAAACATGTTATCTGCGTTGGGAGAACGGGAATACGGCTTGTTTTTGTCAATATACTTCAAGCATTCGTAATGGCTTCCTGCAGTCATGAAATTTGTAAAAGATTCTACAGTTTGACGTAGTAGTAAGTCCATATCTCTTGTGTTTGGAGACAGGGTAAATCCTATTTCCAGTCGTGATGTTCTTGGTTTAAAGAAAGGGGAACGCTGAACTACCTGCAGACACTCATAATGTTCCCACAAATCTAAGCAGTAGAGTTGGGTGTGCTACGGGTTTGAGCAGGAAAATGTCCAACAGGAAACATCATAGCTCAACTACCACAAAAGAGAGACGTTTATTCTATACTGAGACAGGTTTATAAGCATGCAAAGACATAAACTACTCTTTGACAAGAACTCGGAATTACTACCTGAATTGATAACAAAATTGTATTCTGATTAATATCCCGAATGCATATGCATTTGAACATATGCACATAACATATACATTTGAACTACAGTAAATAATCTGTATTGAATACTGCATAAATCTTAAAAACATATTAAAGCATATAATTGACATCAGTTGTATCTTTTGATTACACGTCTAAACCGAAGTTTATTTACAAACTTTCTGCATGATGAATATGTCCCGGAAGCGATTAAACAAACCTTAGCGTTTAGGTGGCATCTATTGATTTTTACCATAACGTCTTCAAACATTGCGTAAGTAAAGAGTTGTTCAAAGGCATTCAGTATTAGTTAATAAGTTGGCGTATCATCTGACGCGTTGCTAGAAACAAGCTATTTGGGCCATTTACACTGGATATATTTAATAATTACAACAGGGCGGGTTGGAAAGAATCAGCTCTGGCCTTATTGAAGGTATCATATCAGCATTTACCTGATGTAACCGGGGAAGATCTCAGGGCCTGCATCGGGAATCGAACCCGGGTCATCCTGATTGTAAGGAGAGCAGTGTGCAAACTTTTTTTACCTCACGAGCTGAATGAACATACTGAAACAACTATCATTATCATGATTATTGCCATAATCATCTGAACTCAATAATACTACTAGAAAACAAATGTAAAATAGAGAAATGAACTGAATATTCCAGAGCATATGATAGTAATTTGAATGGTAGTATAGATACAAATTGAACGTACCATCTATACTGATGCGAACGGTGAAAGACATGTTAGCCGTCCACACCGTACTGTTATTTTTTTTTGTACATTTTACCAGCTGTTTCTCCCAACCCTTTCCCCGCCTCAATAAAAGTTATCGCTGAGGGACATCATCCGTGAAAGGTGACAGGCTTAGGACCAAAATTGCTAATTCAGCACATGAAACTAAATTAATCATTAATAAAATCAAGGGGCCGCGGTGGATCAACGGTTAGAGCGCTCACCTCTGACGTTTGGGTTCGTTTGTTCAAACCCTGCTGGTGCCATGTGGGCTTTGTGGTGGACAAACACTGCGTGCATGGGTTTTCTCGGGGTTCTCCCGTTTCCTCCCACTTTCTTCATTGCAGCAAGCATCCCATCATCATTCATCCGGCTTGAGCCAAAGTTGCTTAAAGGCCTTAAAATAAATTCACATTCTTCCCTGAACAAACTGCGTAAATATCTTCCTCACCGTAAACTTTTTTTTACACGGCACAACGTTAGCGCCTTCTCCATCGGTTGCCGTAAGTGTCCTTCAACCACGTTATAAAATGTTTTCGTCACTGTAAGACTCAAGTACTGGCCAACTTGAGTGACATCGTATCATCGCTACGAGGGGTATTGGGAAAGTCATATCTATGGCAGGCTAACAAGAAAACCAATGAGCTGAGGAAAAAAAAACGTTGTTATTTTTCAATGTAATCACCTTCCAGTTCTACACATCGTCTCCATTTTGTTCCAAGTGACTCAGTGCCTTCAACATAAAAAGATTTCTCCTTGGAGTCAAAGAACTGAATCACAACATCCATTACGTGCTTGTTGCTTGAAAATCGCTGGCCCCTGAGGTAAGTTTTCAAATGACGAAACAGATAATAATCACTTGGGGCTAGGTCAGGACTGTAGGGTGGGTGGAAAAGTTGAGTCATTCCCTGTTCTGTGATAGCAGCCTGCGCAAGATGGGATGTGTGTGCAGACGCATTGTTATGAAGAAGCAAAATTCGACGATTTGCACCTCCGCGTCGTTTATTCTGAACTGCTCGGCGTAAATCTTCAAGTGTTTTTTTTTTGTAAGTAGTCCCTGTGATGGTATGTCCCTTTGGTATAGCTTCAAGCAAAAGAATTCCTTCCCTGTCCCAGAAAACAGTTACCATAACCTTGCCAGCCGATTTCTTTGCCCTGATTTTTTTTTTGAGTTGGTGACCCCTGATGCTTCCACTGCATGGACTCTTGTTTAGATTCTGGGTCATACCAGTGAGCCCATGTTTCATCCCCTGTCACAACATGCTGGTAGAAGTAGTTATCTCCTTCCATAAAATCCAAATTTTCCTGCCACATTTGCACCCGAGTTTGCTTCTGAAAAACGTTCAAATTGTGAGGAACCCATCTGGAACAGACCTTTTGAACCGAAGGCGTTGGCGCAGAATATCCCAAACACTATGAATATCAATCCTTACTTCCTCCGCTATTTCTCTAATCTTTTTTCGTCGATCGGACATTACCAATTTTTGTACAATTTCCACGACTTCAGGTGAAGTTGCTGTTTTTGGTCGACCACTCCTAGACTCATCTTCGACGTTTGTTTTACCACACTTAAATGAGCTTATCCATCGTGTTACCTGTTGATGCGACAGTGCATCATCACCATACACTTCCACCAAGTTTTGATGAATTTCATTAACACTAACGTCCTTACGAAAGAAAAAACGAATCACATGTCTCTGTTCTAAATTAGTGTTTTCTGGGTTTTGCTCAACTTGTGCACTTGTGGAAGCTCTGGTGACCCGGCCACTTGACATTTTCGCTTGAAATCTTGTACACCTTCTTAAATATGCTTGTCCTTTATGGCCAGGTTGCTTTCATTCATCTGAAAAAGAAAAAAAGAGGTAATTAGACATGACTTTCCCAACACCCCTCGTAAAACACATTTTTCTGCGAATAATGGCTTTATTTCATGAGATGACCGTTGTGCAATGAAACTAAAATCTATGTTTCTTTGTAATGTCTGTAACAGGTGCCAATATTTCTCCGGATGAATTTATGCAGCCACTTTTGGCTATGGACTACGATGGCAAGAGAGACCGATGGAATGGCTACGACCCATCCGAACACAAAGCCATCATTGAAGAGTATCAGAAGATTGAGGAAGCTAAAAGACAATTGAAGGCTGAAAAGCTGAAAGAGGGGATGACATCTGGCGACGCTGAAGCTGTGGTAAGTGATAGATAGTTCTTACTAGCCGAGTACACAAATAACTTACTTCTTGCATTAACTAGTGGCGTGTAGTGTTTTGTTAGCATTATCTTTCGCAAGCAAAATTACGTACGTATAACCTCATCGGGAGTTGCATTTTGTACTCCAACAGAGTTTCTTTAATACAATTTTGGCACATTACGTATTATGCACACTCAGATCTATAGAAAATGGCCAATGCGAAATTTGGTTAAGTTCGAACATTTTTTGCGATGTGGCAATACCCTACTAGTATTGTATGCAGTTTCAAATTAACATTTCAGATGTTATGGTTGTCCCGTATGTGCTGGTTCAATGTTGTCATATTGTGTAAGTTTCGAACTTTAGATTTTTCCGCCGGCCGTTTTCTATGAATCTGAATATACATATATTTAACATTTGCAGTCAATTTGATGAAAAGAATTCTAGTTTTTTGTGTATCCTGTGTCACACCTTGTTTTCATAGTCTCTAAATCATAATCACCAAGTCAAGGCTAAAGAATTTTGTACTTACAGATAAACGCACTTATTTCTAACGTTTCCGCTTTATGTGAGTCCATTATTCAGTCGTTTAAATATAGTTCACGAAGGTAAGAGCAGAGAACAAGGACAGTATGAGACTAGAAAGGAAGTAAGATATCCGGTGTCAAGAAACAGCATCGAAGAACAGACAATCTAGGATAACGATCAGAACTTTAGTAAGGGAATGGAGAGAGAGGCAGGAAAGGAAAAGGGAATACAGTTATAAACTGGAACGAAGAACTAAGCGTAAGGAGTCGTTCAAATATTACGTTAGCATCCCGGGGGAGGGGTGAAGCTTTGCTTGCTTACTGAAAGGGAGGGTCTAAAATAACTAAAAATGTGCTGACGTAATATTTGAGCGATTCCTAAGTAAAGAATGAGAAGAAATGCTGAGGAGAACAGAGGAAGATGAGAGGAAGAGAAAAAGGATCAGAAAAGAAGTCGACAGTGAAAGGCATAGTGAGTGGAGAAAGTGAAAGAGAACGAAAGGCTGAACTAACAGGGAAGAGAAGGTGCCCTGGAAAGCAGAAAGAGAGTCTTCAAGATATACGTGAGAGAGGACCACCCCAGATGTCCGTTAAGGTGAACCAAAGCTTGAAGAAAACACTCATTGAATAGGGAAGCGTTGCGAATAATAAGTGTAGTCTTTTAGCCTTGACTCAATGATTATAATTTGTAGATTATTGATCTAGCGGAAAGAAAAATCTGTATAAAAATAAATGTAGTAGCGCACTGAGAGAACGAATCTATTATTTTTAAAAGTACGTGTCTTAAATATTATACTCGTTCTCTTAATCGAAAACAATCACGTTGCGGAAGTACTTTTCCAGGGTTTCCCTCAGTGCCACCAGGCTAATGGCGGGATGACACCTTTACTAAGACCGTGGCCACTACTTTCCCCATCGTCTTCCCTATACAATCCTGGCCTGAACCAAAGATGCCTAAAGGCTATAAGTATAATTCGAATTCGAAATTGAAATTTATCTAAATGTTGATAATTACTATATCTATTTTCACCGAAAATACTTTTTTCCTAGCTCTAGTAGCTTTCTTTTATATGCTCAGAAAATTCTCCAAGGTAGATGGTGACATGTGGTGCTTTCTTAATAAATGTGTAGGTTTTGTGCTTTCCTGGACACTTTTTTTTTTTCATCTTTCATTTTGCTACAACAAACAAGGAGGTTGCTGGAACATGTGGCGACTTACACAACTGGATTGAGTAGTTTCAAATTTGCACCTGAAAGAACTATTTGGTAGCGCCAAGCAAATTATGAAATTCGTTACTTTTTGTATTACATACCGTATATCACTGAACCGGGAAGGGGGGGGGGGACCATATGTGGAGCGAGTGAGTGACGATAAGTGAAAATGATTGGTTATGGATAAATGATAATGATTATGTTAATATGTAATACTTAGGCCTATATTGTTACGTTATAGTTGTGTGGTTGTATTAATATGTCATGTTAATTATAAAATAATTCAAAGAATGAATAACTGTTTGGCAACGGATAAATAAAATATAATTAAGTAAAAACGAACATGTAAATATTCAGGTATTTTAATCAGAAACTAATTTGAACTATATGGATGGATTCTTGAACCTGTTTTAAGAGCACTAATAAGAAATGCTTAAGTTTTTAATGAATAGATAGCTGCTCAGATTTGCATATAGTTTCACGATATTTTAGTTGTGTTCAAAAGTTGAAATTAAAATGGATTTAAATTGA
This sequence comes from Lepisma saccharinum, assembly GCA_022664845.1. Classification (NCBI taxonomy): domain Eukaryota; kingdom Metazoa; phylum Arthropoda; class Insecta; order Zygentoma; family Lepismatidae; genus Lepisma; species Lepisma saccharinum. Next base: position 106,148 of record JAGDQP010000410.1, on the reverse strand, counting down.
AGATTACAATTTATTTTATTTTATTTATTAATTATAAAACCTCAAACTACTCTCTTCAGCATTAGTCCTTAGTTCCAGTTTCTTCATGTTCTGATTGTTTGTTTTTATACAAGTAATTGAAATGACGTTGTCTTGTCCATGGTGGTTAACCGAAAATGGTTTCCGCGGAAATTGCCTCGTTTGGTAGTTACGTAGAAATAACTTACTGATAAGGGAGGTGCATTTCACTAGCACGTGGCGTGGACTAATGGTTCTTAATAGACAGTGGTCGAGTATAGTTTGCCATATGAACTGAGATTTCCTTTTCTTTTTCAGTGCGAAGAGATAGATAAAGATGATGATGAGGACAAATACGTGGACGAGGTGGATATGCCGGGAACTAAAGTGGACAGCAAGCAGAGAATTACGGTAAGGAATCTTCGTATTCGTGAAGACACAGCAAAGTATTTAAGGAATTTGGATCCGAACTCCGCATATTACGATCCCAAGACCAGATCAATGAGGGACAACCCATACAAACTGACAGGAGAGAACCCACAGGAGTAAGTGGAATTAATTTTACGTTTTTTAATATTTGATCTTTGATGATTCCATTTTTTTCTCATCAGTACAGAGAAAGGTGTCCAAACAAAGGATAGGCATGTTGTATCAATAAGAAAATTAAGCTTACTCGTGTATCCTTCGTGTAAAATTTGTTGTAGTGAACAGTTTAAGAAACAAAGAAAGAAACATAACATAACGTAAAAATCAGTACATGGTTTAAATATGTAATGAGGTACAGAACTGCCATGTGCCGCGGTACTTTCACAGCAAATCGTGAAAACTTTTTTTTTTAAATATTGCAGAGAAATCGTGTATATTTGTTTATTTTTCTTTGTGACGTGTTTTTGTTAAGTATATGGGGTGATTCAGTAAAACTGTAACAGGGCCATAACGCAGCTTTTAAAAGGAAGCTATAATTTTTGAGTAAATTTTAGAGGAAACACTTTTCGATAACTCGCACCATTTGGCACCTACAAGACCTAATTCGTAGTCAAAATTAATATGGTGTAGGGGGTTCTCGGGACTTTTCGGATGCTGTAACTCAAAGGGAATAGTAAATAAAGGTTCGAAACTAAATGAATTACTAAATAGGATATGTGGAATCAAACGGTGAAATTTTCGAAAACCGGGAACACTGCTACGGGGAGTCAACTTCAAAATTTTAAATGGAATCAGTGGTTGATTTTGCTTTCTTTGAAATTTTGAACAACATTCAGAGGATTTTTTAAAAATATCTCCAATGACAAGAGCTACTTAGCCCCAGTTTTACAATCGACGGCTAAGCTTATGGTCAGGGCTAAGTTGAGGCCAAGTCATATTTTGGCCAATCGGCGTACGCAAAATATGACTTGGCCTCAACTTACGTAACCCTGACCAGAAGATTGGCCGTCGATTGTAAAACGGGATTAGTAAGGTAGCTGTTGGCCTACCAATTATTAACTCTTGTAATTGACAAACGTTACGAGCTATTAAACAATGTTTCACCTGAAAGTTGTTCAAAATTTTGTTTGTTTCAAAGAAAACAAAATCAGTCATTGTTTCTATTTAAAATTTTTAAGTTGACCTCCCGTAGCAATATTCCCGGGTCGCCCCTGTGTCCGAAAATTTGACCGTTTGATTCCGCATATCTAATTTAGTTTCGAACGTTTATTTACTATTTGCTTTGAGTTACAGCATCCGAAAAGCCTCTACGCCATGTTAATTTTGACCACCAATTAGGTCTTGTAGCTGCCGAATGGTATGAGCTATCAAATAGTGTTTCGTCTAAAAGTTGTTCAAAATTTAGAGCCCCTTTGAACGGGAGTAAAATCTATTCATGTTTTCATTTAAAATTTTGAAGTTGTACCCCCCGTAGAGGTAATCCCGAGACGCTGCTGCTTTCAGAAGCTCATAAACTTTGATATGAACATTTTTTGTTTCGAAGATATCTGTGCACTAGGAGCTGCGTTATGGTCTTGTTGCCGTTTTTCTGAATCACCCGGTATAATTTTATCCTGTATCATTTATAGATCAGATAGTATATCGTCGACTGGACTGTCCAGCTAACCATATTAAATGAATAAATAATCTTCCAAATACAGATAGGGCCAATTTAAATAAATCATAGGTTCATTTCTTAGATACTTTATTCGAACACAAGAATAGGAGACCTACAAACTAGTAACTTACTTGTATCAGAATAGTCTCCTTCCAAGTTTCGCATCTAGCCACACTGCATATATCTGGACTAAATTTCCTCCTCTTTCCCACTTTTAACTATCAGAATATTTGAAGATGATCCTAGTGCAAATTGAAACGTTCAATAATGCAAATTTTGCAGGACTCTGAGGCGAAAACACGTAACATGTGTAACGTGAATAATTACCTGGAAAAGTCAGAGAAGAATTCACTCTTTGGAAGTGACTGGTTAACATATTGCAATAATGATTCAGACTTTTCCGCTATATGACTAACGAAATCCTCACACCAAATTTCAGCTAAATCTGAGACTGTGGGTGGGTTACATATCGTGGATGAATTGATATGGAATGACCCGTAAACAAAATATATATTTATTGTTCTTGGAACGGTAACTTTTAACAATATTTATTCACTTTGAGTATAGTTTGTCTCACAGCTATCACACCATTTTAGCTCAATTTTTTCAGTTGCAGTGAATTCTCCATCTCATTAGGAAAATTTTGGGTTAGATATTTGAGAACACATTTTGCACCATTGGTTACAAAATATTGTTGCAAGTGTTTATATTAGTTATTTTTCTTTGTATCTTTGACACGCGCGCGAAACATGCTATTTGAATTTGAATCTTATGTATGGCCTTTGGGCATCTAAGACTCACGCCGCGAAACATGCTATGTTTCCGAAATAACTTCCATTTAAGGGAATCAGCATCCCTAGATACAGCCATCCAAAGTGGTATTTTGCTCAGAGACAAGCTGATGATCCGAAGGTTCTTGGATAAGGTAAAAGCAATGGTGGTTTATTATTGCCTTCCATCCAATGGAAATTACGTGATAAGGACAGCCTAAAGTTTAAAGCTGTGTCCTCATAGGGAATCAAACCTGGGACTTTCATTACAAGCTGACGCCACAGAGAAACGAGTACATTGGGTATCCAATTTTTGTCTTTGATTTTACGGTAGATATATAAACAATATAAACAAGGCAATATAAACGGTAGGATTTCGTATGTGATCTCATAATGGAAAAACAGTCACACTCACCCTTGGTCCGTTATTTCGATAACTAACTTTGAATAGTGAGGAGGTGATGCAGATTTGAATCTCTCTCACGGTGGCCATTCCGACTGAGATTTTCTAGGTTTTACTCGGGTTTCGTCACGTGAATATCGGAATGATATCTATGCTCCTGCCACGGATACCTTCCTCATCCTTACCCCCGAAAGAGTGCAAAGGCACATCATCCCTCGTGCGAGAGGCTTTGGTCACAGATGTCTGTAATTCATACTGTATGTTCTTTCTTGCTTCCCCAACTTTTATGATAGTTCTTGCAGGTAGCTTTCTTTTGTTTATTTTAATAGGTGTCCAAAGCTTTATTTCAAACTGTCAGCTACCTGAAAACTTCGCAGGGGCTCGTTACGCAGGAACGTCAGAACCAATAGTGCGTCTCATTGTAACTTCGTTATATTGAATGGTCCTTTGAAGCGAGAAAAGCAGCTAGTAGTATTCCTGTAAATCATACATGTATGCCCCAATCACTTGTTAGAAGATTTGGATTTATTTTATGGTCTTTAATGACTAGTTCGTGAAGTATGAACTGGTGCTGTGGACATACAGCAGAGTTTCTGTAGTCCGACACATATGGGATTATCGAGATCCGTGTCGGACAGGCGAAGTGTTGGACTACTAGATACTCGACTGTATATTGGAAATGGGAATAACCTATAAGAAAGCATATCTTTTCAAACTACTAGTAAGAAGTGCGATTGTCGTTTTATCAAACACTTCTTATTAATTCAGGAACATAGCATGACAAAAAATCTAGCCTTAGAATAGATTACCTTAATAATCAGAAGATTAATATCCTGATTAGAACTAATTGCTGATTTCTTACCAATCGACTGTAACACAGCTTGTAGAGCGTTGGCTTAGCAATCGGAAACCCTGGGAACGATCCCAGCGGCTACCCATCTTCCCTTGGATTTTTCCTTGGCCATACCAGATAAATGCCGGGATGCTACCTACTAACTATGCCCTTGCTGACTACTTCCAACATCCTCACCCCAACTGAGATGCGTAAAGCCTGTGAATAATTGTTAAAGAAGCATGCTCTGTTAAAGGAATCATAAGAAAAAAACAATGAAAAACATTAGACATAAAGTAATTCTTTTGGTAATTTGAAGAGGAAAAACTGAATTTAATAAGAACAATAAATACTTTGCTAAGTCGCGACACTGGTTTCTAGGTAACAACAAATAAACTACCACTGCTAGACAACGTGAAAAATTATAGAAGCGCATAAGAATATTATATTTACATAGATAAGTCAAATCTTCTCAGTTCCATCAAGGTCATATTTATTGGGTCGTTGCATCACTCACTATCCGCATGTCCTTGGAACTTTCTGTAGTAAGAGGTTTATGTTCAGTTTAGTTGGTGTACATTCTTGTTTTATGCTAAATGATTTTTTCCTCCCATAGTGTGGATTATGCTGGAGAGAATTTTGTTCGGTTCACTGGCGACACACAGAAGCACGCGAAAGCGCAGTTGTTTGCGTGGGAGGCGTATGACAAAGGAGTGGATGTGCATTTACTGGCAGAACCGACGAAGCTGGAGATGCTACAGCAGGAGTACGACAAGAAGAAAGAACAGTTCAAAAGCCAGGTTCAAGATAGCATCCTGAAAAAGTATGGAGGAGAGAAACACCTGCAGGCTCCCCCTCGAAGTCTGCTCATGGCGCAGACTGAAGATTATGTCGAGTATTCTAGATATGGAAAAATTGTCAAGGTATGAACTTACACGATAATTATGTTCTGTCTAATACGTCTTAGTTCTTTTGTTTTCGTCTACACTTAACACTGTTCTTATTTCTGGCGTGATTCTACCTTCAACTTACGTGATCGTGCTGTTGAAAATTTGGCATCCCACACGACACCTACTTAGCCAGAGTTATCTTGTATGCATGGGTGATCTCTGAATGCGTGTTACGTTTTTTTTATTTGTTGGTTGGGCCTCTTTCTATTGGTGTTAGCTTGTATGTTACATATATTTTACGTTGTTGTTTTCTGCTTTTATTTTATTTTGTTTATGTCAAATAATACAATAATGTTAGAGAGAAGTACGAGGTGCATTGGTTTGCAGGGAAAGGAGATAGTTTTAGCTTATTTTCTTACATGGGTGCGCTGTATCAGAAATTACGGCCTAAAATCTGAGGGATTTCGTCCCTTGTCAATCACTTTTCCGGGTTAAGGATTGGAAAACATAGCAATTAGGATCCGACATTCATCTGCTGGTATCAACAAAAACACGAAAAATTAAATCAGAACGGCCGATTGTTGGACTCGGTTCTGAGTGCCTCGTCAGTGTCGATGCGAAGTTCGCGACCGTAACCACTAGAACTTGGGATCTTTCCACTTCTTTCAACTCAACCCTTGTTTTAATGTAAGTATTAACAGTTCTGCTTCGTATAAGGGCCAATAAAATACACAACACTTCACAACCATACTTTAATCAAATTCCAAGTGGAAGTTTCTTTGGTTAAATTCTCTGTTGCTATTGACACTTCATTTTCCCATGAAGCAGTCCATGTAAAAATGACTAAAGCCCGTGGTTGGCTAAGAAAATTTCTCTCTCACCATAATATTGTTTGTCCATATTTATCAATGACATAATTTCAAACAGTTGTGGTAAAAATTAATATTTTCAAAGCAAGGATTTCGTTTTCCAACATCAGAACATACAAGCAATTTAAGACGACATCAAAATAGATTGACGTCACTAATAATTTCAGTAAATTTCAAATTCTGCAGGTCTCTATTTTTAATTAGACATTGCTTTAATTTCCAACAGTCTTTAGTAGCTTTGTGATACGTAGTGTCCGAAAAGTAACTGTGCAGTGAAAAAATAAACTTAAATATGATGACAGTTTTAAATGACATTGTAGTTCCACGTGCGATATTGTAGCGCAAGACCTGTAATTCGTCTGATGAACGCTAGATAGTGTTACTTACTAACAGACGGCGGTAGGGTGGATGGAAATTCCTGCCCGTATTGACCCAGTTTACTGAGTGACAGTGAGTCGTGTGATCATGGTGCTGACGATTGAACAGCGAATATTCCTGGTGGAGCATGTGTTTCGTAACCAAGAGAATTTAACGGAAACTGTTCAAAAAATGTTCATAAAAGAATTTACAAATGTGGAGGTGCCTCACCATAATGCTCTGCAGAACCTCATTGCGAAATTTTGTGAAACGGGCAATGTTGCAAACGCTTCTTGGAAGTGGTCGACCGTCAGCCTTAAATGAGACAGTGGGGAAGATCAACGAGAATTTACAGAGGAGTCAACGAAAATATGAAAGATGATTATCAGCAGTCATATGTGCCCAAGAGTACAGTGCACGACATCCTGCGGAAGAACTTGCAACTTTTTCCATAGAAAGTGACCGTAGTGCAAGTTAAAGGAGGTGGATCGTGGGGCCCGTGTTTACTGTAATTGGTTTCAGTTCTTTGTTCGTTGATGTCACGTTCTTTTCAGATGAGGCGTAGTTTCATCTTTGAGGATACAACAATATAGGTCAACAGTAAAAGAAACTTCCTTTAGACGATCAGAAGGTCGCTCTATGGTGTGCCATGAGTTCAGTTGACAGCGTGTTATTGGGCCAATTTTCTTCCGCGACACCCTCAACGCTTTGTGGATGAACTGAGTGAGCGTGAGATTCAAGAGGGCTGCTCTCAACAAGGCGGGGCAACTGCACACACGGTCGGGGCATCACTTCAGTTTTTGGAAGATTTGTTTTTTCCAATCGCATAATATCTATCTGTGGGGTTCACTCAAAGGACGGGTGTACGAGAACAATTCTCACACTGTAGAAGCTTCAGACAGCCTTTATCCAGCACGTTGCACATATAACTCTAGCAACCCTCCATCAAGTGTATGCAGCGTCGTGTGCAGACATGTCTTCAAGTCGGAGGAAGACATTTTCAGCATCTCATGTAGCGGTAACTGCACTACCGTAAGTACAACTTCAAATTTAAGACCACCATTTCCACTGCACAGTTAATTTTCGGACACCCTATACTTCAATGCTAATTTTACTTTTGATACTCAAATTTCCACAATAGGCTTATATTCTGAGTCAGAGCTTTCATCCATCGTTTTAAATTTTATCTGTTATTTCATTTCAATCTTTTAAATTTTATACTCTATCAATTTTGTGTTTTATCTCTTGTTAATATTATCCATTTTAAGTCTGTTCCCGGGGATCTTTGAAACAAAAAACACAAAGTTGATTAGAAACCATTCCAGTATGAATAAATTAATTCCCTTTGATTATATAAAAATATACACCACCTAAATAACATTAATTGAATACATATACACTTATCTCTTAACCTGTAGCATCCTCACCTACTTGGAACGGGAGGAGAGTAGTCAACACTTCGAATTTAAGTTTAATGTAAAGCAACGATCTCCAACAAAGATGGCGCCGGCCGAGCGGTCTGCGGCAGTAGGCTATTGGCTCGAAGGTCCCGGGTTCGAGTCCCGGCATGGGTGTGGATTTTAACAGCTAAAGGCGAATCGTGACGGGTCGAAATCCAAAGTTACTAGACTGGCCCATATAAAAAAATAAAGTTTACCAAAGTTAAATAAAGTTTCAACAACGATGGCAGCACTACCTTCGTATATGTCTAATGTATTTTTACCGTTCAAGCCTATAGGTTTCTAACATTCAGGGAAGAAAGTTCATAACCTTGTAGTTATTAATTGGCGTCAAGAATCCTTGAGAACAGTTGATCTTCATGCAAATTTTCATTGTTGAGTTTATTGTTGTCAGATGGGGTCTCATTTAATTAGTTTAGTCTGATTGATGTCATTGAATGGGTAAATCCAGTAAATTCGTTCTGTATGCGTTTTAAGTTAATTATGTCTCAGTAGAGTACTTGTCAGATCTTTATTCTAGCTTCTTCAGATGTTATTTGGTTGAAACTATATCACTTTGTAGTCTTGAATGATATATTAAATACTTTTTTTTTTTTTAATTTTACATTTTTCATAAAGAATTCCTAAATAATTTATATAGTTACATTATTTTTGCGTAAAAAAAATCTAACAGTAGATATCCTATTTTTATTTGAGGTTTTCATAACCAATTCAAGAGTTCGATCAATGCCGGTTTTTTTTATTTTCTTTTTTGTTCATTGTTGAAAGAGCTTCATTATTATAGGTTTTGATATTCACAACGACAATCAAGCTCTTTCAACAATGAACAAAAACGAAAATAAAAAAATCGACATTGATCGAACTCTTGAATTACTTATGAACTTTCTGCCCTGAAAGTTAGAACTCTCTAGACTTGAATTTGTAGGAGCAACATTGAAATTTCGTGCAACAATAAAAATACATTAGACATATACGGAGGTAGTGCTGCCATCTTTTGTTGGAGATCGTTGCTTTACATCAACTATGTTTGAACCAACTCTATTTCTTGTGGAACTCGCAAGTTCATCGCCGCAGTAACAAACGGTCAGCATTGGATTCAGTTCTGGGCAAGAACAAACCAGTTTTCAACATGAATATCTATCGAAGATCCCTTCTAATATTGTCATTTCAGCGACATCTCGATCTTCCCAACGGCCTCTTTCCCCTCCTGCTTACCAACCACGATAGAATATATTCTTCATTATCCCACCAACCGAGCTACATGGCACGCCCATCGTAGCCGCCGTGATTTCATTATTCTTATAGTATCGGGTGGATCATAAAGTTAGTGGAGTTCTTCATTATGTAGTCTTGTCTATTCTCCGGTCATATCATCCCGTATATTTTTCTCAAAACTTTTTTCTTTTTCAACTACACACAAATTATGTTCATTTGAAAAGATCGTACTCCCAACTATCGCAACCATAAAGTGTTTCCGGCAGAATAACCCTTCATATATTTTTAATTTTACCTTCATTGATATTAATCGCGAGGTTAGGAGTTCTCGACTGAATTGAAACTGCGTAGTACGATGCTACGAGACTTTATTCTTCCGTAACCCCGTTCTTGTTACTTATGGTCCCAAGTCTTTAATTTTTTTTACTTTGTCTATGATGTCATTCTTAATTATTATGTCTATTTCCTTCATTTTCTGTGTTTCGGATTAATTATCATGTACTTTGTTTTCTCTACATTCATCTGAAGACCTGTCTCCACGGAAACTTCTACTGAGGAATATATTATTTTATATATATTTTTTATTTTTTGCACATTCTTCAGTTACTTAATGTGCAGAATCAGAAAAGATCGGGTTCTAAATTTTCTGCTTCCGTCTCACGTTTTTATTTTTTTTTCAATATGGCGGACACCAATTTCATGCTACCTGTACAGTCTAGTGTAAGCACTTTATAGAAATATTCTTCTCTTTAATCCCCTAAATACAAGCTTGAAACGCCCAAATATACTTTCATAATTGTTCTGAAGGTTTTGCAACCCGTTTCTAGATATTTCACAGTCTGAGATGAGGTATGGAAACCGGACCCTTCCGTTCACACAGTCGTAGATTCTCTGTTCTTTTAAGGATGTCTCTATATACGATGTGTTGTCTTCATGGTTTGTGGAGTGGTGCCAGTCGCTTTAGTTGTATGGTCTGAGGTGCCAGGCCAACATCTCCAAGGAGTTTCTGGATTCGAATCCAGGATGGGGCATGCTTGGTTCTGGGTTTTAGAAAGTTAACATCTAATGGAATCGTGACGGGCCGAAGTCATTACTTACTTAAAATGGCCCAAAAATTCAAAGTTTACTAAAGTTTTACCGTGTAGTGGATTAACATTGGCCAAATATCCCGTTTGTATGTACGGGTTTTCTATCTGTGTGGCTGTTAGTTTTCCGTATTAGCTTACTATTTAGAAACTTAAATCTTCATCTGTTTCTCTGTATGTATGTATGTATGTTTGTATATATATATATATATATATATTTACATACGTGGGAGTCTAATATATACATACATTTCTTCAGGAAGCCCCTTACTTGCTCCTAGTAGTCTTTGCACTTTCTTCTCCATTTGGTGTTTTCTCCGATCCATCTAGTCATTTTCCCATCTCCATAACCTGGTCACACTGTCACCCAGCATCATTGGCGATATGGCGTTTCCTTAACACCACCTGTCCGCTCTGTCGAAATTTTCCTTCCTACCAGTTGAAAACGCAATTGCGAAACGTACTAATTTTCTACAGTGTTTGTGAAGTTCGTGTGCTCCTATCTCAAGATTTCACTATGTAAGTATCCTTTCTTTCTACCTTGTTTTCCATCTTATGTATGGATGTGTGTGCATTATGTTTACATCTCGCACTAACTGTTATATTACCCTATAGAAGACTATAAGAAACGGCTTTTATCTGTTTGTAGATTGATGTATATGCCTTTCACCTAGTAGGTTTCGATGAGCCCATGTATGGATTTCTCTATAAGTGTATCATTTTTAAGGATTTCCGTTACAGATCTATTTTGGTCCCTTGATTTGGTTTTAGTGTTTATTTCTTTATTTCAGTTGTCTCTCTGTATTTGAATGTTTCTATTTAGGGTCTCCCTTCCGCTTATGTACTGTTGCTTGACCACTGATACACTAGTCACCTTCACGTTGCATCTTTCACCTATGCTGGGTCGTGAGGTTTTTGATTCCGTTCTTTCTGGTTCCCTTGATGGTGTAGACCTCATCTGAACTCTATAACACCATTCTTCAATTGATTAACCGGGTGGTTTTCATTTCCTGTTTAATTCCACAGCTTTTTACCTCGCGATTTTGCTTAGATTTTGGTCCACGAAACTGTCGTTTTCAAGTTTGTCGACTTACTTTTACTCATGTATTCAGGCATGGTGTTAATTTAATTTCCGTGTGTTAGATTTATTTTGATTGAAATCTTGTATGTTAGTCAGTCGTTTTGGGTGAAAACTACTTGCGTTAGATGTTTCATATCTTTTGGTCTCGTATACGCGATCAGCAGTGGGTCTTGTAGCATCTTCACCCACCAGTTTTCTGTTAGATTTCTTCTTGATTCCTTTCCAGGAGTTCTGGATTAGTTTGTTCTGTTTGCTCTTATAATTGGGGCAGTAATTTTGTGGGAAAATAGCCCTGTTTTCACTTTCTGTTCCCCTCTTTGCCAACTGGTTTCGAAAGTCCTTTTATTATTTATTATACCTTTTTCCTTTTGTAACCTAGCAAGAAACGCTCTTCCTAATTTTTTTTTTTAGTAATTTTCCAAGTCTCTTTTCATTATATAATTCATTTCAGACGTAATGCCTGGCTCTTAATCAGTGAGTCGTTGCGTGTGCCGAGTCTGGATGTAAACATGTCTCGAAGTAAGCTTATAATATACGTCTGTTTGGTCTCTTCGTTAACCTCTAAGACGTTAATCTTGGTTTTACTCGATACTCAAGTCCTCCTGCATAATTGTTTAAGCTATTTATATAAGATTTTAGTCATTCTTCGTCCCAGCAAATCTTCCTACGACGTCACCTAACAATTTACAGTCAAGCATAGGTTTCACATGCCATTATCAGTCAATGCTAAATCAGCTTGTACATTTATGTTGGCATACGCTACAGAAACAGGTACTCCAGTAGCCGAGCCTTTCTTTTGAAGTAATCTCTTGTTGCAATAGTTCTGATATATTAGGATGCCCAAATTCTTCTTTACTAGTGTTGAGGCTGGTGGCTCCAATGTTTCCACACTGCAGACTTTTTAGCCATTTGTATTTGGAGTTCTATTATACTGAAACTGGTTCTATTCCCCTTCAACTTCCTATGCTTGTTTATATATGTACTATACAGTATGTCCTTATGACTCATTCTTTTAACGCTCCCGATTTCTGCAGAAAATTTGATGTGTCTTCTAGCCATTGTAGCAGGTAATAGTTTTATAAGAAAATGTGTTGAGTATTTATCAAATGTTTCGTTGGGCTGTTAATTTGAGGTCTCTGCGGCTGTACTTTTTTTTATTTCACTTGCAGTTATTCGAGATTTCCAGTTTCTCTAGGGTGTACCTCATGAGGCTTTTGGGTGGTGGTGTTTGCTTGTTAGTTTGGTGCATTCTCTGCCTTTTCGGAACAGGCTTCTCGTTTTTCGAGTCTTCTTGGTTCCTTGTAGGAACCCTTCAGAAAATCCAACGCTGAAACACTTCCTTTGTGACCTCCAGACTAAAGCGGGCCTTGCTATATGCCAAGGCAGATTTCCACTCTTCTACCAACTTCGGTATTAAGTGGTTGGTAACCTCGTTGATACTTAGTTTTGCCCTATGTAGAATAGTGGTGTTGTTCTCTTCGAAATTGGCCGGTGCCAAGCCGCTGTAGCTCAGTGGTAGAGCGTTGGCGTAGCATTCGGGTGGTCGTGGGTTCGATCCAGCAGCTGAACATCCTGACTGAGGTTTTCCCAGAGCTTTTTCTCAGCCATACCAGGCAAATGCCGGGATGGCACCTTCAGCATAGGCCCTGGCCGATACCTTCCTGAATCCTTCCCCGCCCCCTATCCCGGCCTGGGCCTAAGATGCCTAAAGGCCATAAATAAAAGTCAATTGAATTTAATTTGAAATTAGCCGGTGCTTTGGTGAGCAACAACTTCTAGTTAGGTCTCTGTTTCGTATTCTCTTCTGGTCTCGGACTCGTAGTGCTAGGCAAGATGACATTTGTATAGCAACTTGCGCAGTATCCTAAAACATCCCTCCTGCTTATCTCTCAACTTATAGTTTGGCCTCGAGGGATTCGCCTTGTCACTGTTAGCTTGCTGGGGGGTTTCTGGGTGGGATCAACTCCACTTCTGCCTTCCCTGTTTCTTTGTTGCGTAACCTGCATGCCCTGTATGTCGTTGCAGGTATCATTGAGCACAGGTAGGTTCATGGAGATTTCTTCTTCAATTATGAACATCTTGTACCAAAAAGTACTGTTATTAAAGTTTCCTAGGGAAGTTGGGTGCTTCTGCTAGTTAGCGCACTAAGAAGTGCACTATTCAAAGCTCACTTTGTAGCAATTGGAAATCAATAGCAGTGAAGATTCTTGCAATTCCAAAGTTATTCCAGGTACTGCAACCCTGTAAACTTGCTGCCCAAGGTTACGCTGCTGACATCCGTTGATGTAAATTTGCTATTTACAAAATATGGATTTTCGGGACGTGATATGGACGCTTATTGGCAACAGCAGCTAATAATAAAAATTTACATTGGAGAATACTAAGGCAGGTGTACAGGAACTTCACAAACACAATAGAAAAGCGGCAACGTTTTGCAAAAGCGTTTTCACATGGTACAAGGGAAAATGGACAGAGCGGAATGGTACGGGACTTGTGCTAAGGAGACGCCATGTTGCCAACTGCTGCTGGGTAACAGTGCGGCCAGGTTATGGAGGCGGTAAAATGACTAGATGGGTCGAGAAAACACTAAATGGAGAAGGAAGTACGGATGTTGCTAGGAGTAGGTAAGTGCATCCAAAAGAATAAAGGGTAAAGAATCAAGGGGAGGGGGTGTTAATAATAATAATAATAATAATAAAGGTGAAGGGGGAAAAGGGAGAACAAAGAAACAATATAATAAACAAAATTAAAAAGGATTTTTTTAAAAAAAACAACGCTTTTTTAAGATGGACTAAAAATTAAAAAAATAATAAATTGAATTAATCTTATGAATCGGCAAATAAGCGTGGGTGCTCTCAGGTATTATGATTTTATGATTGTAAGCAAGAGCACCCACGCTTTTATTTTCTGATTCATAAGATAATTCAATTATTTTTTTATATTTTAGTCCATTTTAAAAAAGCGTGTTTTTTAAAAAAAATCCTTTTTTAATTTTTTTTATGTATAATAGATGAATATTAAACTCGCTGCGAGATAGGGAACCCAAACTTCACACAATACATGCGGCGTTGCGTGCATTTAAGGATCATTTCCAGTTATTTATTTTATTCATTAATTAATTACAGTTAACTGGATTATTCTGTCGTATATCTAATGATTAAATATTGTATTGTCATCGGAAGCAAGCAGGTTTACAAAATTTCAAAGAAATCGGATGATGGGAAGTGAGTTAAAACTCAATTACAAGATTGGTACCAGAGATGATTACAGAAAGCGTGTAAAAAGAGTAAAAATGTAATTAAAGACGGAACGAAGAAGATAATGGAAGAAAAAGAAACTGCCCTGCAGGGAGTTACATTTAGTTGAGGCCTAAATGAGATGTACATCTGCTCCCAACTCCTCCTAATTGTAGATAGAAAGAGATGCTTCCATCTCTTTTATCGTGACTGCTGGACCTGATGCAGAGCGATTTGCTTATGAATTCGTTAGGCACGTAAAGAAATGCACCACCCTATTTTAAATAGGAAGTGTACTTTTAACCATGTATTTCTTTGGCATTTGTGGTACAGGTAAGATGTTGGTTGAAAGCCTCACAACCACGTCAAGGTCTCTTACCTTCTGTGAGGGCCTCTAGTGTTTTTATAGTTGGTAGAGGGACGCAAGATCGTTTGTACCATACGATCTTACGCCGGAGAACCAACTCACACAGCATTTGGTCGACTGTGTGTACGCGGCTGGTGTTCACGATTGTATGTTTTATCTCGTTCCAATGCTTCACTAAACCTGACTTAGCAAACCCCGTGCTATTACTGGGGCCATTATAGCGAGACGCTTGCCGGGTACTATTTGGCAAATCATTTGTTAACTTTCGGGATACCGAGAAGTTGTGTCTCGTCGCGATTACTGACAAATGGCTCGCCAAAAATAAACTGGCAAATACCTTACTATTTCTGAAGCCATGATGGTGAGATCCTTTCTGGGTACTCTTCAGCAAGCTATTTGTTTTATTTACTTTTGTCGGACGCACGAGAATTGTGTGTATATAGAAGTGTAAGTATTTTTAGAATATCGAAAAATGTAGTCATAGATTCAGTGATTATTGTTAGTAAATTACAGCGTTTGTTGTAGTTCGTTGCACGGTTAGTACATTGACTCTTGACGATTGTTAGCTCTGCTAATTGTACAGTACAACAATGCAGTTTGAACTGAAAATTCTTAATTTTTATAGCGTCAGTATGTTGAATGCCGAAAATCATAGACGTCATTTATATTAGGTAAGTCTGTATCATCTGTATGTAGACAGTGTTCGGAAGAATATACGTGGTCTAAACTAGACACGTGGCTAGCTTCTTTCTATACGAGGGGAAATGTATGAGTGGTCACGTCACGGGCCGTCATCACAAATAATATAACTAGTATATCAATCAGTTAGCAGTCGAAACCAATAGCTGACACGCATGATTTAATATAACTTTTATGTTTTCGACCGCAAACTGATTGAGATTTTATCTTTCCGTGGTTGGAGTTAATGTTCTCCCACTAGGCGCCTCCCCAGGTGGCGATAGGGAAATGCCGACCACATATGGTGGGTACCGGAAATGTTTCTGGGCAGACCAAAACCAGTACTGCTGCCTTTCAGTTAAAAGAGGGATCTACAAAAGGCTAGAGGAAGATAACCCCGAACAAAAATATCATGGTAAAGGGAAGAAGCTTCACCATTACCACCCTGAGGCTGAAGATGAATGACATCGGCAAGGCTCAGAGATGGACAGAGGACGACATCTTGAAGGTCTGCCTTTACTGCGAGGTCGTAGAACTGACAACTCTACACTGCAAAATCATGTCAAGAAGTAGTAACAGATGGTTCTGGGGTTCTCCTGGTGTAAAATATTTCGGAGGTAAACTAGTTCCTCCTCCAGATATCCGGGCGGGGACTGCTCCAGGGGGCTACAAGAACAAGATTAAGAAATACCTTAGAATAGGAACGTGGAACGTACGAACGTTATACCAAACGGGCGCTCTTCAGGTGACTGTACGCGAGACCGAAAAGTACGAGCTGAACATATTAGCGATACAGGAAGTCTGGTGGGAGGGTCAAGATAGCATTCAACAGGGCAAGTACACTTTCTACTACGGGGGAACACAGTCTCATAATTTCGAAACAGGGTTCCTAATTGAGAACAGTATCCTTCTGGAGGTGCAGAATATAGAGTTTGTAAACGAAAGACTGTCGTACGTTACGATACGTACCTGATGGCGCAACTCGATTTTAATAAATGTCTGTGGTCCGACCGAGCAGGCTATTTACTAGGAGCTAGAAAGGTTATTTGGGCGATTACCGAAGTATAATATGAAAATTGGCTTTGGTGGTTTCAACGCTAAGGTAGTAGGAAGGAAAAATATAGACCTACTACAGGCAAGTGCAGTCTTCACGAAATCACCAACAAAAATGGAGAAAGACTGATATTTTTCGTGATGTCAAAAAACCTACTAGTAAAGAGCATGTACTTTAAACACAAAAATATACACAAGTACACATGGATATCTCCGAATGGCAAAACTCTCAACCAGATCGATCACGTATTAGTAGATAGACGAAGGCACACCAACATAATGGATGTTAGGCCTTCTAGAGGAGCGGAAAGTGACATTCACCATCAGTTAGCGATGGCAAAAGTGAGGAAAAAGTTATGCATCGCGAACAGAGAAGGCAAGGGATCAAAACAACTTAAATTCGTAGTTAAACGATTTGATAACCCAAGCGTAAAAGCAGACTACGAGCTCGGAATCTTAGCAGACTCGAGTATTAAGAAAGATGAAGTTGATAGTGAAATTTATGTAAGATGTGGGAGGCAATTCGTAATACAGTGAAGGGCGCTGCGAAGGAACGTGTAGGTGAAAGAAACAGCAGAAAAAGAAACCTTGGTTTGATGAATGATGAATGAAAGAAACTTCGTGAGGAACGAAAACAAACAAGGCAGCAATGGCTAAGGAATAAAAGCGAAGCAAATAACGCGAAACGAACGCCACACACGGGTTCAGAAACAAAAAGCGAGAATATCTGACGCAGAAAATTCAGAAGATAGAGGAAACCGGGAAGACAAATAACATACGAAATCTATACAAAGGGGTAAACTCGTTAAGAAAAGATCACGAGCCAGGGTTAGGGATGACTAGAAATCAAAGCGGAGATCTGCAGGCGGATCCGACTAAAGTTATCAATGTGTGGAAAAGTTATTTCGACAAACTTCTTAATGTACACAACGGAGAACAAACAGATGAATTTGAAATCTATACAGCAGAACCGTGGATAACTGAACTTAGTGAGATCGAGGTCGAAATGTCGATAAAGAAATTAAGAAGTTTAAAATCACCACGAATAGACAATATTCCAGCCGAATTAATCAAAGTGGGAGAAGTGGCACTAATCAAGGAGCTGCATAAACTGATAAATGCTATATGAAGAAAGGAGCTTCCAAAGGAATGAAAAACCTCAAAAATAGTTCCGGTTTAAAAAAAAATGGTGATAAATCGGACTGTAAAAATTACCGCAGATTCTTGTTACTCCCAGCATGTTACAAAGTATTGTGTAATATACTGCAAATCGCCTAAGCGTATACGTAGATGAAATAATTGGAGATCACTAATGTTGATTTAGAAGAAATAGATCCACGGTGGATCAGATTTTTGGGCTTGAGACAAAACTTGGAAAAGAAATGGGAATACAGTGGGACTATTCACCAGCTATTCAGTGATTTTAAGAAAGCTTTTGATTCTATCCAAAGAAAAAAGTTATACAGTATCCTGGTACGATTTGGAATTCCGAATAAAACTGGTTCAACTAGTGAAGATGTGTCTCTGCGATCCCATAAGCAGAGTACAGATATGTCAGATAGTTTCAAGATTCGCAACGGATTGAAACATTGTGATGCCTTGCCACCACTACTGTTTAACTTTGGTTTAGAATATGCTATTTTAAAAATAAAAAAAGGATAAAAAGGTACTGACATTGAATAGCTTGAATCAACTGTTCGTGTATCTGGATGATGTAGATTTAATAGGGGAAGATATAGAGGAACTACAAAGCAACACCAATGTCTTAGTAGAAGCTTGCGATGAGATATGTCTACAGGTAAAAATAGAGAAAACAAAATACATGATAACAAGCCGAAACACAGAATAACGGTAATAGGTACATAACAATTAAGAATGCAAGCATAGAGAAAGTAAACAAATTTAAATACTTGGGAGCATATGTAACAAGCAAAAACGAGGTCACGGAAGAAATAAAAAGTCGCTTAGCATCGGGCAACGCATGTTTCTGTTCAGTCCAGAAACTCCTAATCTCGTGATCAATAACAAGGAAGTTAAAATTGAAAATATACAGAACGATTATTCTGCCGGTACTACTTTACGGTTGCGAAAGTTGGAGTACGACCCTAGCAGATGAACATAAATTACGAGTCCTTGAAAATAAGGTCTTGAGGAGGATGCATGGGCCGAAACGGTACGAGATGACTGGAGAATGGAGGAGACTGCGTAATGAATAACTTCACGGACTGTACGTCACCAGATGAAAGAATAATGAAATCGCGATGACTAAGATGGGCAGGCCATGTAGCTCGGATTGGAGAAGAACAAGACTATATTCCGTCTTAAATGGAAAGCCGGGTGGAAAGAGGCGGTTGAGAAGTCCGAGACGACGCTGGGAGGACAATATTAGAAGGAATCTCCGAGAAGTAGGTGTTTGTGATGTATAATATGGGCATGCATAATATCGTAATGGTAGCTCCTTTCCACTGAAAAACTGGCCATTTTTTCCGATGCAGTGACATCTCACTCAGTTTTCATTCCACTTCTCAGAAAGAACTCCTGCAAAACACACAATACAAGCATATTGCTTAAATTATGAATCAGTGTTGAAATAACCAAAAAAGCTCTAAAAATTGTACAATAAGTATTTACTAAAATACGTTGGTACTAAACAAAGAGAGAAAGAGTGATAAAAAAGGGGAAGTTTCTTGTTAAATATGCATTCATTATACTGTAGAAGCCATGTAAAATTGACGTCCGCCATGTTGGCCGCCATATTGAAAAAAAAAAACCAAAAGCGAGAAAATTGGCACCCAACTTTTTCTAATTCTACACACCAAATACCTGAAGTCTGCGCTAAAAAAAATCAAACTTGACAAGCAAATCGAGCGGGAGCCCAAATTTCGACAAATACCACCGTAATATAAAGATCCCTTTTTAAGATTTGCTCTCTCGTAGCACAAGGGACCTTCTATTCCCGCTCGTGATGTCCGTCCGTCTGTGTCCAGAAATTAAATCGCAGGAACTACAATATTTAGATATATGCTTGAGGTGTCGTTGGATAGGTCTTGGCTAGACTAAGTTTAAAGCTCCACTAACTCTTGATTGGTGCAGTGGTTCATTGTTTCCAGCCAGCCTATTTTCTCAAAAAGAGCACCAAACTTGGCATAAACATTGTTTCCGCTCTCCAGGATCTCCGTTGTTAGTGTTGCCTGTTCATGCCAAAAATATATCTCGTGAACCATAAGATGAGGTGTCGTTAGAAAGGTCTGAGCTAGAATAACTCAGAGCCACCAGAACAACCTTGATTGGTGCAGTGGTTCAGTGTTACCAACCTATTTTTAAAAATAATCCGTTATTTGAATTGATTTCAAGTAAGCAGTAGTTGTGAGTGTTGCCAGTCTATTTAATAAAAATTAATGCTTTCATGGCTAAAATGCTATTAAGGGACCGGAGCCTTCGCGATTGGTAGTACAATTGCAGCTCTAATTTTGTTGTCTCTCAAAGTAAACTTTTTATCAGATGAGTAATTCGTAGTATTTTCCCTATCAGTTAATGAAGACTAACTGATACTTAACTATCTTCCTAGGAGCTCACCATTTCATCGTGTAGCATTTGAATTTGAGTTTATTTTGTAAGGCCTTTAGGCACCTTTAGCTCGCGCCTTTCATCGTGTAATTTCAGTATCTTTAATATGTTAACCATTTCTCACTTTCCGATCTGTTATTTCTTCACTTAAAACTAATTTGTATAATTTATGTACAGTGTTGTGTGTACTGAAACGAGTTGATAATAGATCTTATCAAAGCCATTATTATTATTTTTTTAAATGGGTTACTGATGTGATAAGGTATTGGGTCAAGCGTACAGATGAACGTGGATGTGATATATTACCTTGTATTTAAGGCGCAGTTTGAGCACGAATATATTCAAAACCAGGGGCGTAAATAACACTCGCGGAGCGTGGGGAGGGGGCAAATATGTCGCGACTCACCAATAATAAAACCATGAGTAAGGGCGCACCAATTGCAAGTTGCGGAGGGGGGAACAGTTATATCACTGTTCAGAACGTAACATGCCACTTAGCCTCAAATCTCCCACTCGTGCAATATCGTTTACTCTAGACCAGTGGTTCTCAACGTATTTCACTGGGGTCGAACGGCTAGTCACTCGGTCTTGTGCGAGCGTAGCTTGCCTTGTTCCTTTTTTTACAAAGTAAATACTGAATGAAATTATTTGAAATACTTTTGCCAGCAAAATCACGGTCTCAGAAGTTTCGCGGCACACCTGTTGAGAATCACTGCTCTAGGTAGGGTTGGCTGGTTTAAACCAGTTTTTTCATAAAAACCAATTGGTTTAAACAAAATAATAATAATAATAATAATAATAATAAATAAATAAAATATTTCAAAGCAAAAATGCTATAAATAGTGTGAACTTCATATGTGGCGATTCCACATATTTTGAACCATCTGCGATAATTTTTTATTATTTTTACCTAATTTTAATTTTTTAACTTTCGTCTAAGACTAATTTTAATGTGTTTTGTGTACTATTCTCGAACTTGTGTACAGTATCTCGTGGTCGTGGATTTAGATTTCTTACAAGTCTCTGGTAAGGATTTGAGGCATTTGCTAGAACAGAATCTAAAATTTTTAGTTTAAGACTTTTCAATCCTTATGAAGGGCTTCGGAGTAAAACGTGAAAAGTCGTAATAGGGCGAAAACTGTTTTTATTACTTTAGTAACAACTTATTCTGGTTAGAGGAATAGAGGCTCCTTTGTAGTTCTGTAAATCTTTTAAAATTTTCACAATGGGTCTTCAATGAGTGTTCAGAAATGTTCAGATACACACATTTTGGGGTAAAGATAAAATTAATTTTTGGGCGGTAACAGAACTATACTTACGCTCTTCCTGACACAGATTTTGGGTTATAACGTTTCACTCCCGGACACTTCCTATTATATTCAGACGTGAATTTCCCATTCATTATTCAAATAATATGGACAGTTGTGAGATTATACTTACGAAAACAAGTTTTGTTTAGATCTTATTACCTTTTTTAGGTAGATTTCGAAGAAAAATCCACCTATTGAGATCGGTACGATATCAAAGTA